>MU228029.1:92736-139115 GCA_018584345.1 Thuja plicata
GAACTTGTTCTCTTAAATAATGATACTTGATGGCAATGTGTTTAGTCTTTGCATGCATGACTGGATTCTTGGAAATATTTATTGCACTAGTGTTATCACAATAGATAATTACTGGTTCTATGATCTTTATATGCATACCTTCCATCAACTATTTGATCCATGTAATATTTGAGCAATTTCCAGTAGCAACAACATATTCTTTTTCTGCAGTAGACTGAGAGATGCATCCTTGCTTCTTGCTAATCCATGTGACAAGTCTAACACCCATAAAGAATGCTCATCCTGTTGTGCTCTTTTGGTCATCAAGATTTCTAGCCCAATCAGTGTTAGTAAACACTTTTAGTTCAAATTTTCCTTATCTTCTATACCATAAGCCAAATTACTTAGTATTCTTTAGATATCTTAGCATTCTTTTCACAAACAATTATATGTGATTCCCTGGGGTTAGCATAAAATCTAGCAACAATTCCTATTGCATGTGCAATATCTGGTCTAGTGTGTACAACATACATGATTTTTCCTATAATTGATCTATATAGAGTGTAATTTACCTATGTTGTCTTGTCTTCCTTTGTTAATTTGCATCTAGTAGCCATCAGTGTTCCAACAGGTTTGGAATCTTCCATCTTGAATATTTTTAGAACTTCTTTGATGTATTTGGACTCTGTAATGAAAATACCTTCACTTTGTTGAATGATCTTCAGACCAAGAAATAAATTGATCTCTCCAAACATAGACATCTCAAAATCTTTGCTCATCTCATTAGAAAATGATTTGCATAGCATATCATTGCCTCCAAATATGATTTTATCAAGAAACATTTCAGCAATCAAAGTGTTAGCATTAGTATCTTCTTTCAAATAAAGATTACTATTTTCACTAGTCCTCATGAATCCAATACTTATTAGATAGGAATGAAGTTGTTCATACCAGGCTCTAGGAGCTTGTTTCAATCTATACAAGGCTTTGTGAAGTCTACATACCATGTTCCTCTTGTCTAGATCCACAAACCCTTCTGGTTTCTCAATGTATACCTCTTCTTCAAGTATTCTGTTTAGGAATGCTGACTTGACGTCCATTTGATATACTTTGAATCCTTTGTATGCAGCATAAGCAAGTAGAATTCTTACTCTTTCTATCCTAGAAATGGGTGAAAAGGCTTCTCCATAGTCTACACCTTCCTCTTGTGCATACCCCTTGCATACTAGTCTTGCTTTATTTCTTGTGACTTCTCCATTCTCATTCAGTTTGTTTATGAATATCCATTTTGTACTGATGACATTCTTGTCATCTGGTCTTGGCACAAGTGACCATTTCTTATTCTTTTCAATTTGTTCAATCTAATCATTCATTGCACTTATCCATTCTTCATTATCTCGTGCAACATTGACAGATTTTGGTTCAAACTCACAAATTAAGCAATTTGAGTTTAAAGACTTACTTCTTCTTCTTGTACCAGCTTTCTTATCTCCTATGATTTGGTCCTCTAGAAGGTTCCTTCTTACATATCTTGCAAGTATAGGTACATCTCTTTGCATATCAGCTTGATCTTCATTACCTTGCACATTATCTTGATCATTATGTTGACCGTCAATAACAGTATTCTGACCGTCGGTTGCAACATTCTGTTGTTCTAGATTTAAGCACTATTTCTTAGGTAGAGTTATGGATCCTTCACATTATACAAAATTTTTGTAGTCCTCTAGTTCTTTTGTTCTTTCTAGTTCATTATTTTCTACAAATTCATCAATCTTCACATTTGCACTTTCAACTATTTTGTTAGAATCCTTGAGTAGACATTTAAAAGCTTTTCTTTTGGTAGAATACCCCAGAAAAATACCTTCATCACTTTTGGTGTCGAGATTTCCATTTCTATTATCTTTTAAGACATAACATTGATTACCAAATATTTTGAAGTAACTTACATTAGGTGTTTTACCATACCATAGCTCATAAGGAGTCTTCTTTGAGTCCTTTCTCAATTGTACTATGTTAAGTGTATAGACAGTAGTGCTAATAGCTTCCCTCTATAAGATCTAGGTGATGTCCTTCTCTATCATCAGTGTTCTTGCACAATCAATTATTGATCTGTTACTTCTTTCAACAATCCCATTTTGATGTGGTGTTCTTGGTGCAGAAACTTGTCTTTTTATACCATGCTCATTACAAAAATTAGTGAATTCATCTAATATAAATTCTCCTCCTCTATCTGATCTTAAACATTTTAGATCCTTACCACTTTTTTTTTCTACCATAGCCTTGTACCATTTAAACATCTTGAATGTTTCAAATTTTTCTTTTAGAAACATGACTATCATCATTCTAGAGTAATCATCAACAAAGAGAATAAAATATCTATCTCCATAATAGCTCTTTGTCCTCATAGGCCCACATAAATCAGTATGGACTAATTCTAGAATGTCATCAGATGTATGGGTTTTACTTTTGAAACTAGACTTTGTCATTTTACCTTTTTGACAATTTTTGCACATGATGTTGTCTGGCTTTGTCATCATCGGTAAGCCTCTTACACTTCTTTTCTTGCTTATTTTCATCATGTTGTCAAAATTCACATGACACAGTCTTTTGTGCCATAACTATATGTCTTCGTTCCTAGTCATCATGCAAGTGGGGTTAGTATCATTCAAATAGAATAAATTACCTTTGGTCTATTCACCGGTACCAATCAGTATTCCTGATTCATTGAAGATCTTTGCCTTCTTGTTCTCAAATGCTACTATATGACCTAAATTATTCAGCTGAGAAATACTCAATAGATTATAATTCAATACTTTTACCCAATAAGCATTTTCACATTTAATTAGGTTATTAAGCATTATCGTTCCTTTACCTTCAATTTGACAAGGTGTATCATTTCCCATTCTTACTGTACCACCTTTATAGTTTTCAAAAGTATTAAACTTTTCTTTGTCACTTATCAAATGGTGAGTGCAGCCACTATCTATAATCCAGATATCATTCTTACTAATCTTAGATATGAGTGAAGTTTCTTCATACCTTTCATCTTCATCTGAATCATCCTTCACAACTACAAATACTATCTCGATATCATCATCTGGTTCGGTGTTAGTATCTTCATCTTTGCAAGCAGCTAGATATCTAGCATTATTGCCTTTGTCCTTGTAATCTTGGGTATCATTTCTTTCTAATAATCGGTAAAATCTGTAATATTTGTTATCACCTCTGTCAGATTTCTTCTCAAAAGATCTGTTATCACTTCTATCATCTTTTCTTTTGTTAAGACATCTTGCAGCAAAGTGTCCAATCTCTTTACAATTGAAACATACAAGTGGTAACCTGCCTTTGTATTTACCTTTGCCTCTTTGCATTCTTCTCGCCATGAGTGCTTCTATTTCATCTAGATCTTCTTCTTCACTTTCACTTTCACTATCTCTTCTAGATGAGTTTCTTTGACTGGATTTGCTTATTCTCATAGAAGACTTAAATGCAAACTCTAAACTTGGTAAGACACTATTATCAAAATTATTCATCTCAAATGAAATCAGTCTACCAATCAGGCTATCAAGAGTGAGTGTATTATTTGCTACTGCTCTCATTTCTTGAATAGAAAAGACTCTAATAGCATATACAAGCAATAAGGTTCTTAATATTTTACTTACCACTGTCTCCTCTTCAAGTGCACCTCCAACACCTTGTATAACATTGACTACTTATTTTATTCTTGTGCTATACTAAGTGATGTTTTCACCTTCTTTCATTCTGAGATCATCAAACTTTCCTCTACGGCTTTCTTCCTTGGCTCTCAGAACATTTATATCCCCTCCAATGACAAGTTTTAGTTTATCCCACATTGTCTTTGCATTTTTGCAATCTTTGACATCCTCAAATTCAACATCAGAGAGTGAGGAAGAAAGCTCTATAGCCATGCAGTTCTATTCATGCTTTACTCTCAATTGATCTACCATCAATGGTCCTATAGGAAACACATATTTAGTATCTAAGTATTGAGTAATATCATTGCCAATACCTGATAAGTGGAGTTTTATTCTACTTTTCCATGAAGCAAAGTTGTCTTTATTGAACTTGGGCACATCTCATCTGTTCATCTTATGATCTTTACTTAGGTCTTGAAACCTTCCTTCTAAGCACACAAGCTCTAATACCAATTGTTAGTAATAACTGAGATGGGGGTGGGGGGGGGGGGTGAATCAATGACCTCAAAAATTTATCCTTTAAACTTTAATCCACCAATCAATATACCTCAGATTATTAAGTCCCTACAAGATGTATGCCTTTGAAATACTTGAAATAATTAATTGTCTATCAGTTTACCTTGTCTGTCCTTATTCTCCTTGATTACCAATAAGCAGTGAAACTTATTTACTGAAGCTCATTAAATATGCAGAGTATACCAATCAATCCAAAAATGCATATGCAAAATGTAAAATAATAAAGTAATAAACTATACACATATAAAACATGGATTTTAACGTGGAAACCCTGTTAAGGGGAAAAACCACTGGGACCCGTACCCCAAATTTTCACTCTTCTGAAGTGAGCCCTGTTAGGATCCAACCCTATTAAAGGTTACAAATACACTGTTAAGTGTGACTTTGTTAGAGGATTTTTATATATAGGTTGTCACTTAGTATCTGGCATCTATGCTACCATCCTTGAATCAACCTTTAGACTGTCAATAGGCTTTATGCTAATATTACTACCATACTTGAATCAACCTCCTTCTTAGACTGTCAATAGGATTTAGGTAAGACCGATGTTACTATCATAAATCAACCTTTTTAGTAATCTGTTAGGATATACCTCAATTATAGAAGATGGTTAAGTCCTACTCTGTTAAGAGACTTAATGCTTCAATGGTTAAACTGAAACACAATGACCTATTTCTAATGCAACTTGAATTGCAGATATTCATATCTATTTACATATGTTACCTCTCTGATCAATGTATCAATTCAATTCCTTTGTTCTTCACACTTTCTTCTCTGTGATGCTGTGCTTCACTATTTGTCAGTGTCTGCAGAATTCTTTAGCTCTCCCTTAGCTTGATTGATCAGGACTGTATGAAGTTTATCCTTCACCAGTTTCTCTTCAACATCTTCTTTCAATTCACTCCCCCGTATATCTGATTTCTTGTAGAAATTAATTATGCTTGTCTCTTATGTAGACACGATATTTCTTTATTTCTGATTCTTGATTCTTGGAGTGAAAAACAATCTAGCCAATTTGATTTATGGCTTTAACTCCTGATTTATCTTGTAGTTATCTTCTTGCCAACTGTATAAATCAATTTCTTAACTATGGTAGAATAAAAAAAAAAAACAATTAGTTAATTCTATCCTTAAGCTCTGCCAGCTAGATATTTTGTCATTTTTTGATCTCTATATTCTGTCGGTCAATTCTATAGTTTGTCATTGGTGACAACTGCCAGTTCCGTCAGTGTAACTTTAGTTAGCTTTGGGATCTCCGTCCATTGGGCATCATTGGATCTTGCTCATCAGGAAACTCTATTTTTAGCTTGTCGAGCATCTTGTGATTTTGTTTCATTGGGCAACAATGTCTTCATCTCATCGGGCATCAATGTGAATTTTTCTATGCCTTTACCGATGGTGTGCACTCCGTCGGTGTTGTCTGTCACTTAGTGAGTACTTGACTTTTATGCATTGCTGAAAGCATAACCTCTGTTCCATTGATTCTCTGAAGTCTTTGGCATTATTTACATGATCATATAGATGATATCAAGTTGACATCAATGACAATACAAACCATTAAGTGATTTAATGTCTTGTATCATCTTCAACTTAACATTATCAAACAATCAATCAGCTACATGTCATCATCTTGCAACTATCCCTACTACATGTGCTATATCTGGTCTGGTGTGAGAAACATACATTATTATGCCAATCATAGATCTATATAAGGTCTGATTTACCTCATTTTTCTTGTCTTCCTTTTTCAGCTTGCATCCTATAGCCATAGGTGTTCCAACTGGTTTGGAATCTTCCCTCTTGAATATCTTTAACACTTCCTTGATGTATTTAGACTGAGTGATGTACATGCCTGCTTCTCTTTGAAGAATCTATACAACGAGAAAGGATTTGATCTCTCCAAACATAGACATTTCAAACTCCTTTCTCATTTCATTAGAAAAGGATTTTGATAACAATTCATTCCCTCCAAAAATGATATCATCAACAAAAATTTCAGCAATCAGAATATTACCATCAGTATCTTCTTTTAAGTATAGATTGCTATTTTCACTTGTTCTAACAAATTTTATGCTAATGAGATATGAGTGAATTCTTTCATACTAGGCTCTTGGCACTTGTTTCAATCCATACAAGGCTTTGTGCATCTACATACCATGTTTCTCTTGTCTGGATTAACAAACCCTTCTAGTTGTTCAATGCATACCTCTTCTTCAAGTATTCCATTTAGGAATGCAGATTTGACATCTATTTGGTATACCTTGAATTCTTTAAATGTAGCATAAGCAAGTAATATTCTAACTCCTTCTAGTCTAGCAATGGGTGCAAATGTTTCTCCATAATCAATACCTTCTTCTTGTGCATATCCCCTGCATACTATTCTTTCTTTGTTTCTAGTGACTTCTCCATTCTCATTCAGCTTGTTTCTGAATATCCATTTAGTACCGATGACATTATTTTCATCTGGTCTTGGTACTAGTGTCCATTTACTATTCTTCTCAATCTGTTCTATTTCCTCATTCATAGCACTGACCCATTCTTCATTCTCAAGTGCATTGTAAACAAATTTAGGTTCAAAATCACAAAGTAAACATCTGGTGTAAAGTGACTTACTTCTTTTTCTTGTTCCAGCCTTCTTGTCTCCTATGATTTGGTTCTATGGATGATTTCTTTCGACATACTTGGAAAGTTTCAATTCAGCTTTGTGTTCATCATTCTGATTATCTTCTTCACCTTCATTTTCATCTCGATTATTAGGAACATCATCTTGAGTATTATCATGATTGTTGGTAATTATAGCCTGATGCTCAGGTGCAATGTTTTGATGCTTGGGAGTGACACACTATTTCTTGGGTAGAGTGTCAGGTTCTATATAAAAAAACATGTTGTAGTCCTCCAGTTCCTTTTTGCTTTCCTTATCATTTTTTTCTGCAAATTCATCTATTTTCACATTTTCACTTTCAATGATTTTTTTAGATGACTTGTTAAGACATTTATAAGCCTTTCTCTTGGTTGAATACCCTAGGAAGATACCTTCTTCACTTTTGGAGTCAATTTTTCCATTTTTATCATCCTTCAATATATAACATTGACTACCAAAGATTCTGAAGTAACTTACATTAGGTGTATGACCATACCAAAGATCATACGGTGTCTTCTTTGTGTCCTTCTTCAATTCTACTATGTTTAGTGTAAAGACAACAGTACTCACATCTTCCCTCCAAAATGTTTGAGTGATGTTTTTCTAATTGATCAATGTTCTTGCACAATCAACAATTGATTTGTTTCTCCTCTCAGCAATTCTATTTTGTTTTGGTTTCCTTGGTGCATAAAATTGTCTTTTAATTCCATGCTCATTGCAATAGTCACTAAATTCTTCTGAAGTAAATTCTCATCCTCTATCCGAGCTTAAGCATTTCAATTTCTTTTCACTTTGTTTTTCTACCATTGCTTTGTACCATTTAAACATCTTAAATGCTTCTGATTTATCTTTTAAAAATATGTCTGTCATCATTCTAGAGAAATCATCAACAAAGATAATAAAATACATATCTCTATAGTAACTCTTTGTCATCATCGGTCAACATAGATCTATATGGACTAATTCTAGAATTGTAGTAGATGTATGGTTTTTTCTCTTGAAACTAGACTTTGTCATTTTACCATTTTGACAATTCTTGCACATGATATGCTCAAGCTTAGTCATTGTCAGTAAGCCTCTAACATTCCTTTTGTTGCTTATCTTTATCATGTTGTCAAAGTTCACATGACACAATTTTTTGTGCCACAACCATAATTCTTCATTTCTAGCCATCAAACAAGTGGTGTTAGTGTCATCAAGATAGAAAAGGTTACCTTTTGTCTGCTCATGGGTACCAATCAACCTTCCTAATTCATTTAAGATCTTTGCCTTCTTATTTTCAAATTCTACTCTGTAACCTGAATTGTTCAAATGAGAAACACTTACCAAATTGTAATTTGGTCCTTTAACCCAGTAAGCATTTTCACATTTTATTAGGTTATTCAACACTATGGTTCCTTTACCTTCAACTAGACAAGTTGTATCATATCCCATTCTCACTGAACCACCATTATAGTATTCAAAAGTCTCAAACTTTTATTTATCACCGGTCATATGGTGAGTGCAGCCACTATCTATGATCCAGACATCATTTTTACTAACTTTAGATATGAGTGTAGTTTCTACAAACCTTTCTTTATCTTCATCTTAATTATCCTTCATGGCTACAAATACCATCTCTATGTCTTCCTCTGATTTGGTGTCATTGTCATCAGCTCTATTCTCGGCTAGGTAACAAGATTTCTTTCTCTTGTCCTTGTAGTCTCGGGTATCTCTCTTGTCAGATTGTCAGTTTCTCTGGTAATCTCTATTATCACCTCTATCAAACTTATTTTCATAAGGTCTTTCATTTCCTCTATCATCTTTTCATCAGTTTAGACTTCTTGCAACAACGTGTCCAACATCTTGACAATTGAAACATACAAGTGGTAATTTACCTTTGTATCTTCTTTTGTCTCTCTGCAATCTTCTTGCCATTAGTGCTTCAATTTCATCAAGTCCCATATCCTAATTATCGATGTCACTATCATTTCTAACAGCATGTCTATGACTTGAGTTACTTATCTTTATAGAAGATTTGAATGCAGATTCTATGGATGTTAAGACATTATTGTCAAAGTTATTCATCTCAATTTAAATTAGTCTACCAATAAGACTATGTAGAGTAATTGTATTGTTTGCAACTGCTCTCATTTCTTGAATAGTAGAAACTCTAATAGCATAAACATGCAATAAGGTTCTTAATATTTTTCTTAACACTGTCTCCTCTTCAAGTACACCTCTAACTCCTCGGATAACATTTACTACCTCTTTGATTCTATAGCTATACTAAGTAATTTTTTCTCCTTCTTTCATCCTTAGGTCATCAGACCTCCCTCTAAGGCTTTCAGCCTTTTCTCTAAGTACATTGGCATCTCTTCCATGTACAATCTTCAACTTATCCCACATTTTCTTTACATAGGTGCAATTTTTGACATCTTCAAACTCAGGATCAGAGAGTGATGATGCAAGTTATATCATAATGTAGTTATGCTCATTCTTGACTCTTAATTGTTCAAGAGTATGACATCTTGTAGGAAACACATATTTAGTATCTAAGTATTGAACAATATTATTTCCAATACCTGAGAGGTGGAGTCTTATTCTTCTTTGTCATGATGAAAACTTGTCTCTATTCAACTTGGGAACATCTCATCTATTCATCTTGTGATCTTTTTCTTGAGTTGTTAAACTCCTTTTCTAAGTACACAAGCTTTGATACTAATTGTTAGTAATAACTAAGAGGGGGGTGAATCAGTGGCCTCAAAAATATTCCAATAATTAACCCTGAAAACTTAGTACCACAAATTTATACCTCTAGTTATCTTCAGTCCTATAAGATGAATGACTCCAAATACTTATATCAAATTACTACTACTCAAAATGCTTTGTAAAACCTTCTACTATAGATTTACCGAAGAGCAATCTATTAATTTACTGAAAGACAGTAAATTATCTAGAGTATACCGATCAATCCAATTAAGTTAAGTGTAATGAAAAAAACTAAAGTAATGACTCATAAACACATTGACACATCAATTTTTAACATGGAAACCCTGCTAAGGTAAAAACCACTTGGCACCGGTAACCCAAAATTTTCACTCTTTTGAAGTGAGCTTGGTTAAGAGCCAACCCTGTTAAAGGTTACAAACACACTGTTAGGTGTGACTTTGTTAGAGGATTTAAAATTTTAGTATGTCACTTATATAGGGCATCTATATGTTATCATCCTTGATCAAACACTCACATGGCATGTCAATAGGTATCTGACATCTCACGCTATCTTCATGATCAAAATTTTTTGATACTCCATTGGATGTATCTCAATATAGAAAGGATATTTAAATCCCGCTTGGCTAAGAGAATTTATGAATCAATGGTTAAACTGAAACAGTATGATCTGTTCACATGTACAACCTATACTTGTAGATTTTCAGATCTATTTTAATCTCACAAAACTATTATGATCAATATAACTCTATTTATACCTTTGCTCCACTTTGATTCTACTCAGTGATGATGTTCACTGCTGCTCAATTTTCGTAGAATTTTTAAGCTCTTTCCTTATCTTGTTGATCAACACTGTATGAAGTTTCTCTTCATCAGTTTCTCTTAAGCATCCTCTTTTCTTTTCTTCCCACACCAATTCTTAATGAATTGATTTCTCTCTTAAATAAACATGATATCACCGTTGTTAGGTTCTTGATCTTCTTGATCTTGGCGTGATCCATAATTCTTGCCAATTAGATTTAAAGAAAAACTCCTATTTTATCTTGCTGAGATCCTCTTTCCAACTGGAGAAAACAGTTTTAAATTCATCATTTATCTCTGGCTTATCTTGTCATTGAAAACAATGATAACTACCAGTAAACTCTATATTTAGCTTTGCCAGCTAGATATTTTGTCATTTTTGAACTCTAGTTATTTTCAGTTTTAACTTTCTGATAGCATCGGTCAACACTCCAATTCTCCTTGGGCTTCCCCATCAGTTTACACTATGTTTCTAGCCGTTGGGTTATCTTGTGATTCTTCTCATCGGTTTTCTTGCTCGGGCATCACTGTGACTTGACTGTCGGTGATCTCTATCCATCGGATTCCAGTGACCATCGGTGTTTGTAGTCACAATGTGAATTATTGTCTTTTATGCATTAGAGAAAGCATAATCATTATCTCTCTGATTCTCTGAAGTCTTTGACCCTTTGATTATAACCAATTAGATTATATCAAGTTGATATCAATGACAATACAATCCATTAACTGATTTAATGTCTTGATTATCCTTTTGCATTTCAGTTATCAACTTAACATCTTCAAACATTCAATTAGTTACATGTCATCAATTGCTGGGGCAAGCTAGGATAGGATCAAAATAGAAATTATTTGACACAATGCGACAAGCCACATTGCATCAAAGACAGGCAAATGTAGACACCCTAAAATGGACAGGCTTGCGACTTGACATTAAAAACACTAATTTTCATCTATTAATTAATGGGTTTTTAATCATTAATTAATCATCTATTTTTCTCTAGATTCATTCCTTAAATCATCTAATCAAATTCCCAAAATTAATTAATTAAATAATAAATTTTATTTAATTAATTAACCTTAATTGATTAATTACCATTAATTAATTAATTTAATTTAATTTCTTGTAGTTTAAATTGAAAGATTTAAACTTACTAATTAAATTCTTCCAATTAAATTAATTTAAGTTAAATTAATTTAATTTCATTCAATAAAGCAATTCTAAATCAAAACGAATTGAATTGTCTCACATGTTGAAAACTTTAATTACATAAATAAATTAAATAATCAATTATGTTCAAAGAGATAATCCTCAATCAGATCACATGGGTTACTCCACCCATCTCTCCAGTTCACATGGGTAACTCCACCCACCTCTTCAGTTCTAAAAGGTAACTCAAAATTAGCTCTTTAGTTAACAAAACTCTATCTCCTCTCTCCCACTTGAAAAGGTGGATTTTACTGATGACTTCTCGAGTTCCCTTTGATCTCAACTATTCATCTTCCTATGTCAGGGATTGATCTCAACCGTTCATCTCATTCTCAATTCCTATATAAAAAACCCTTCATAACCATTTGAAGGATCAAGGATTTCAAGCCTGCATGTGCCATTACTCTATCATATTGGTTCAAGTATCAAGCCTTTTTGCGATCTTACATCTAGGATTTCAAACTGACATGTGCCATTACTCTGTCAGATAGGTTCTATCATTCAAGTCATCTTGTTATCACACACACATTCATTAAAGTATCAAATTCTCGATGCTCCCAAGTCATAGACATTTCTGACACAAATACAGAGCATCAAAAATAATGTTTTGAAAGGAGTAGAGAGAGACAATAGAAGATTCAAGCAATTGGGTTTACATTTATTTTTTTTCCTTTCTTTGCTTGCATATTTTATTGATATGTTTAAGTATTCATTATTAGTAGTTCTTGTATTGATTTCCCCATTGCAAACCAGTGCTACTAACCCTTGCTGTTGGAAAGTGAAGGAACCACAAATCCAAACAAGCATACATTTTGGTGAACCCGACGTGAAAAATAAAAAAGAATCATCAGTAAGTGAAAAAGAAAAAAGAATCGTAAGTAAATACAATTTAAAAATGAAAAATAATCATTAGTAAGTGAAACCCGAAAGGTGCTTACTGGCACAAAAAATGATAAAAAGACAAAATAAGATGTATCTTCTAGTGAAAACCTCAACGAGGCGCTAGAAGATGGAAAGCACAAACTCCTCCCCTTGACAAAGGAAAAGTCAACATTTTTAGTAGAAGAAATAGTAGAAGTCAACTTGGGTGATGACAAGAACCCAAAGAACATCTACTTACAAAAATCACTCACCCCAAAGGAGAGATAATAGATCATTAGTTTCTTTAAGGAAAGGATGATCAATTTTGCATGGTCCTACTCTGACATGCTAGGATAAGATCTAGAGCTTGTGCTACATCATCTCCCATTGCTACCCAACACAAAACCTATCAAATAGAAGCTGAGAAAGTTGCATCCCCATGTTTCATTACTAGTCAAGGAAGAATTGAAAAATCTCCTAGATGCTAAGTTCATAAGACCAATCACCTATGTAGACTGGATATCCAATTTGGTACCAGTTACCAAGCAGAGTAGTAAGATTTGAATTTGCACAATTTTTGAAGATCTTAACAAAGCTTGTCCTAAAGATGACTTTCCTTTTCCTAACATTGATATGATAGTAGATCTAACAGCAGGACATCAAATGCTATCAGTCATGGATGGATTTTAAGGGTATAATCAGATAAGGATTGCGCTAGAGGACCAACATTAAATGTCTTTTACATGTCTGTGGGGCACTTATTATTGGAACATCATGCCATTTGGTCTCAAAAATGTGGGAGAAACATATCAAAGGGCAATGACAACCATCTTCCATGACCTCATCTACAAAAAAATGGAGAACTATGTCTATGATATACTTGTAAAGTCAATGTTTAGAAAAGATCATCTACAAGTACTTCGATCCATATTCGACAGAAAGCAAGAGTACAAGGTCCATTTAAATCCAAAGAAATATGCATTTGGGGTCACAATAGGGAATCTCTTGGGTTTCATTGTGTCCCATCGAGGCATAGAGGTTGAAACAACAAAAGTCAAAGAAATATTTGACATACCTCCACAAACTAACCTAAGGAAACTAAGGGGTTTACAAGGAAGGCTCCAATAAATTAGGCGATTCATATCCCAACTAGTAGACAAGTGCCACACATTTCAACATCTACTGCACAAGGATGTAAATTTTATGAGGACAAAACAATGTGAAGAAGAGTTCCAAATATTCAAAGACTATCTACTCAAGTCTCCCATATTGGTGCCACCAGTTCAAGGTCGACCACTACTTCTATACATCTCAGCAACTGAAATAGCCTTAGGAGTGCTCCTAGCACAGCATGACGACTAGGGTAAGGAGAGATCTGTCTACTATCTCAGCAAAAAATTGGTAGGATATGAACTCAAATATATGCCAATTGAAAATTCATGCTTAGCGGTGGTATTTTCTTCTCAAAATCTAAGGCATTACATGTTGAGCCATCAAACTAAGCTCATAGTGCACATTGATCCTCTAAAGTATCTACTAAGAAAATCAGCACTCACCGGATGCCTTGCAAAGTGGGTAATGATCTTAAGTGAGTTTGACATTGATTATGTAGACAAAAAAGCCATCAAAGGGCAAGTGACTACAGATCAACTGGCAGAGGCACCTATTCAGGATCATCAGCTTATCATATCTAACTTTTGAGATGATTTTATTCTTCACTACAACCAACTATAGAGATATGGCAACTATACTTTGATGGGTCATGCACAAACCATGGTGGAGGAGTAGGAATAATACTCGTCACTCCAAACAACGATGAAATACCCAAATCTTTCAGACTCAACTTCCCATACACCAACAATATAGTTGGGTAGGAATCTCTCATCATCAAAGTAAAGACAAGAATTCAATAGAGAACCAGGAACCTTAAGGTCTACGAAGATTCATAGTTGGTCATTAGCCAAGTCAACAATGACTATATGACAAAAGATGAAAAGCTAATACCATACAAAGAAAAGATGGACAGATTGCACACTAAGTTCCAATACATCTTTTTTGAGAAAATACCAAGGACTCAAAACAAAGCTATAGATGCAATGGCTACCATAGCATCACTGATTTATATGCCAGGCAATGAAACTAGATTCCAGTTTCTAGAGGAGAAACTCATGATGCTATCACACCAAGCATCAACCATAGAATCAGCATGTGTCCTTGTTGGTCTTGAAACCCCATGGTACCATGATATGTATAATTACCTCCAAACTAGTGCCTTACCTCCCAACTTGTCTAGGAACCAAAAAAATTCCCTCATTCACCAAGCCTCTAGGTACACCATTCTCGCAACTCCTCTATATAGATGATGTCTAGATGGAACGCTATTATGATGTCTCACTTCCATGGAATCCCAGAGAGCTATGTATGAGGTACATGAAGGAATTTGTGGAACTCCATCCATATGGGATACTACTGGCCCATAGTAGACATAGATGAAAATAAGTATGTACAAAGGTATAGGCAATGTCAAATTTATGGAGACCTCATCCATGAACCATCCCAAGGACTAAATAGGAGAACAAATAGTAGAGTTACAAAGAAAAAGTCCTATCACCTGAGACATACAAGTTTATCAAGAAAAATAGAAGATTTACATCAGGGGAAAAACCTGGAACACATCTTGATATTCAACATACTACAATAGTTGTTTCCCACCGAAGTGGGAACCTCTCAATCCCAATTAAACCTCAAAAAAGAAATCTATGATAACGAGGGAAGTGAGACATCCAACGAGAATTCTAGAAAAACTGAATCCCATGAGTACGAGTGGAGATCCCTTCATGAATATGAACCTTCAATCCCATACTATCCCTCTAGGTCAGCCACCACCATACACCTTGAAGATCTATTTGACCAACTAACCATAGATGACCAACCCTGTATCAATAAAAATATTGATAGAAATTCATTAGGTGGTACATCCACATCACAGTCTAGGTTTGTCAGAACCATGTCTGTAATCCCCTTTAACCAAATAGAGTCAACCCAACATGAGGGCCTATGTCTTGTACACCCAGAACTAATAGAGTGTGATCAACAATGACTGCATGATATGGACATCTTTGATAATGATGAGGCCATTGTAGATTTGATGGGACTTAGAGAGGGAATTCCATTAGGAGACCATAAAGCATGTTTCTCCATCGACCTTGATAGATCAACATACTTTGGGTAGGAATCCCCTTTGTCCAGTCATAAAAAACAATTGAAAAAGAAACAATAATCGTCATTAAGTGAAAAATGAAAGGTGCTTACTGGCAAACAAAATGATAAAAAGACAAAACAAGATGTATCTTCTAGTCAAAACCTCACAGAGGTGCTAGAAGATGGGAAGGAGGAACTCCTCCCTTTGACAGAGGAAAAGTTGACATTATTAGCATAAGAAACATAAGAAGTCAACTTGGGTGATCACAAGAACCCACATAACATCTACTTAGGAAAATCACTCACCCTAGAGGAGATAGAATAGTTCATCAATTTATTCAAGGAAAGGAAGATCAATTTTGCATGGTCTTACTCTGACATGCCAGGATAAGACCCAGAGTTGGTGCTACATCATCTCTCATTTCTACCCAATGCCAAACTAGTCAAATAGAAGCTGAGAAAGATGCATCCCCATGTTGCATTACTAGTCAAGGAATAATTGAAAAATCTCTAAGATGCTAATTTCATTAAGACCGATCCCATATGCAGACTGGATATCTAATTCAGTACCAGTTACAAAGCATAGTGGTTAGATTCAAATTTACACAGAACTTAGAGATCTTAAAAAAGCTTGTCCCAAGGATGAGTTCCTTTGCCTAACATTGATATGATAGTAGATCTAACAGTAGGACATCAAATTCTATCACTCATGGATGGATTTTTAGGGTATAATCAGATAAGGATTGTTCCAGAGGAGCAACATAAAATGGCTTTTACATGTCCATGGGGCACTTATTGTTGGAACATCTTGCCATTTGGTATCAAAAATGTGAGAGAAATGTATCAAAGGGAAATGACAACCATTTTCCATGACCTCATCCAAAAAAAAATGGAGGACTATGTCAATGATATACTTGCAAATTCAATGCTTAGTAAAGATCATCTAAAAGTACTTGGACCCATATTCGACAGAATGTAGGAATACAAGGTCTGTTTAAATCCAAAGAAATAAGTATTTGGGGTCATAACATAGAAGCTCTTGGGATTTATTGTGTCCCATCGAGGCATAGAGGATGACCTAGAAAAATTCAAAGCAATATTGGACATGCCTCCACGATCTAACCTAAGGAAACTAAGGGGTTTACAGGGAAGACTCCAATAAATCAGCCGATTCATAGCCCAACTAGCAGACAATTACCACCCATTTCAGCATCTACTACACAAGGATGTAAAGTTTATGTGGACTTAATTGTCCTTGAATTGATCATTAACCATTTATGTAGCATTTTGTTGTGGTTTGTCATAATTGTTCTGATAAGCCTTTTCTCACATGCATTAATGACTTGACTTGACCTATTACTAATACTTTGATTTCTATTATTTTTGCAGTATGTCGGGACTATCCTTCAATTTCAGGAGTCGAGAACCTAAGTTTTTGGATGAATTAAGGATGTAAAGTTTATGCTATAATTATCGATTGCATGCTGCAATCAATAAACATGCCACAGTTAGCAGGTTTATTGCCACAATTTTCAGTTGATTGCCATAATTGATATTCATTTGCTGCAAAGGCCTTAAGGTACAAGTATTAGAATGCCACCTCACTAATAAGGTAATGGTTTGTTGAATATTTTAAACTATGTTTCAATAGGCTACGGTTTTGACGCAATTGTAGGTTTGATGCCGCAATTGTCAATTTCATGTTGTAATCGATAAACGTGCCACATTCAATGGGTTTATTTCTGCAATTGAAATTTGTTTCCTGCAAAGGCCTTAAAAGTGCCACATTTTCTTGTGGTTTTCTACAATTTTTCTAATTCAACAATTACTCATGAAATCCAAATTAATTAATTTAATTACCTTAATTAATCAGATTAGTTTGAACTTTAATTTCTTATTCCTTAATTCTCCCTGAATAAAGATAGCACCACACCCAAGAGACTTACCTCAGAGGTAAGAAACATAGAACATATGGAAGTACATGTGGGCTAACATGCATGGACCCACGGAGGTGGAAACAACTTAGCTAAAAAGATCATCTACATGGGATACTACCGGCCCACAATAGAGACAGATGCAAACAAGTATGTACAAAGGTGTAGGAAACGTCAGATTCATGGAGACCTCATCCATGCACTAGCCCAAGAACTAGATCCTATCCCCTCACCATTACCATTTTCTATGTGGGGATTTGACCTAGTGGGAAAGATGACACCATCTTCAGCTAATGGACATAAATACATTATAGCAGCAATAGAGTACTTCACTAAGTAGGTGGAAGCAATTCCCCTCACTTACATAGATAGAAATAAGATCTCGATGTTCATACTCTACGATATCATCTATCAGTATGGAATTCATCAAATCATCCTAATGGATCATGGTACACCTTTCCAAAACAAAGATGTTGAAGAGCTATGTGAATAATTCCAAATCAAACAAGGTGGTGCAGGAGCACCCTAAGGTCTTTAGGAAGATATTTAGTCATTTTGTCTTATAGGTTAGTTTGGCCAACCATCCATGAATAAGGACTATGTTATAAAATCCAGGGTATGTGCAAGATCATGGTATGCCAAACAGGTCCTTAAGTGACAATGAAAATTTAGAAAGTCAGTGTTAGACAAGTTCACATAAAATTTTGAACAAGTTATCAATATTATATAAAAAATATGTAACAAGAGAATATAAAGAAAATTGAATGTATTTTCTAAGATAATAGCCCTTTTTTTGAAAAAAAAATATTCTATATGGTAAAAATTTCAAATTTCATTGCGGTAGTATGAAAATTTCAAGAAAAAGATAAGAAGTGAGTGTATGTCTGACCACCTTAAACACAATCAAATGATAATATTTTTTTACAATGTTATATATATAAGTAGTAGAGTCATGTCCAGATGTGACACACATTTTTGTGTAATTTTTTTCCAAGTAAATAATTAATTATGATTTTTCTAGTACAACTTTTCCAGAGTATACAAAATCTTGTGTCTGACCACCTTAACTTAGTCTAAACTTCATCAAATTGAAAAATTTTAATTTTTTTATTATAGTAGGTAAATCATAGAATGTGACTCAATTTTTTTATTTCAAAATGTTATACCATTTGAAATTTATAGTAATTTTTCAACCAGTCTATCAACTAGGACTAAAACGATAAGAAGTAGGTGAATGTCTAACCAACTTAAACACAATCAAATGATAATATTTTTTTACCATATTCTATATATAAGTAGTATACTCATGTCCAGATGTGACGCATATTTTTGTGTAATTTTTTTTGAAGTAAATAATTAATTATGATTTTTCTTCTAAAATTTTTCCAAAATATAAAAGCTTTCGTGTCTGACCACATTAGCTTAGTCTAAACTTCATCAAATTGATTTTTTTTTTCTTTTTTTATTGTGGTAGGTGAAGCATAGAATGTGACATATGTTGGATATTTAAAAAATTCTATACCATTTGAAAGTTATAGTTGTTTCTCAATCAGTCTACCAATCAAGACTTCTTTTTACATTGCCACTTTTTGGCATACAATGATCCTGCACATACCCCCCAAGTGTGTTTTAATGTTAGAAGAGATTAGGGTTTGTGAGTTGTTGAGTCAAGTTGATTCTAGGGGTCTAGAACCTAGAAGTCAACCAAAAGGTCAAAGGGTTGACCAAAACTCCAAAAATGGGAGATTTTCATGTTTTTATTGTTTTAAAGTCATTTGAGGTCATTTGGTAAGGTTTGAAACCAAATACGACCATCAAAGTTGAGAAAGTGTCTTTTTGACAAAAGTTGTCATGACAACTTTTAAAAGTTGTCATGACAACATTTCCTCGATTTTAGGAATTAGATTTTATGATGCCCAAATCCTAACCAGAGGGTCTAGACATGTGGAATGAGAGTATATAAAGTTACTACAACCCTAATCTGACAGTTAGATTTCATTTGTACGGACTGGTTATTGAAAATAATCAATTGGCAGTGTAATTAACATACAGAGCCATCATCCAACACTTTTGTTGATTGAATGGATTGAATGAAAGCATGGAGAGTTTTTGAAATGTAATTCCTTAGATCTTTCTGGCATTGGATTAGTTAATTTTTCTTTCTGGTCTGCTTTTGTTTAATTCTTTGTATTTTGTGAGTTCACTGGCCAGTTTTGGTCCAGTCATGTAATAGATGGCTTTTCTTGGTATTCCCATGGTTCAAACTCCCATGAAAACTTGGAATACATTAAATCCTTGTATGTACTCTATAGATATGGTGTGTAGAGTGTGTTTATGTAGGGGAAGCAAGAGAACAACCAGGCCCTAGCGAGTACTAGTTATTCTGGCTAGGGTGATTGAGTAATGAAGTAGCAATGATGATTGCCAGTTGATTGGTATGTGCCAATCAAGGATAGAGGAGTGTAGGGGAATGAAGTGCAGACCTTTTTATGGAAGGAGAAGTTCTGAGGAAGTTGATTGACCAGTTTAAGAAGTTCAAGAAACCAAACCAGTCTTCATGCCCTAGAAACCCTTGGTTTTAGGCGTTTGGTAGAAGTCCACTGTATGGACAGTGTGGGAATTGGAGACCTAGAAAATATCTAAGGTTAGGAAAAAAAACAAATAATATGTGATCAAATTATAGGGGTGTTGAGGGATTTTGAGAGAACATCCAACTTTTCAGTGTTTAGGAGGGCTAATTGGCCTAAAAAGGCTACAAGGCCTAAAAGACTAGAATCTTGAACCCGATTGGAATTAGGTTGAAAGATCCTGAATATTGGATAATGGTGAGTTGAAGGGACTTAGGAAAGAGTCAAGGAACCAACTCACAAGAGGGAATGTTATTTGGATGGTTAGGTGATCAAGGAAGCCATGAAAGAGTAAGGTTATGGAGAAGGGTTTAGTTAAGTGTTTGAAGTTGAAAGAGAGCTCCTAGTGTGTTAGAGGATCAGAGAGGTATTCTCTAGTTAGGGGAGCTATAGAGACCCTAAGGAAGACAAAGTGAAGGTCTTGGACAGAGAAATAAATCTCTAGGAGAGGATCTACCCATCAAATTGGTATTAGAGCCATTGAAAGGCTTGGAAGTGGATGTGTTTATGTCAAAGTGGAGTGAGTCCATAGGTGAGAACATCATGGTAACCAATACAGATTTGGCCAAGGATTTGTCAGAGAAACAAATCATGAATAGGCTTCTTGAAGAATCAATGGAAGAGATGAAGATAAAAATGGCAGAGGTGGTAGAGACTGCTAGGAAGTTGATAGAAGAAATTCATGAAGGAAAAGATAAAGGAAAGAAACCAGTAGAAGGGGAGGTAGAACCAGAGCTTGATCCTCTTCTACCTGAGGAACCATTCCTCAAGGTACTCAAGGCATTGAGTGGAAAGGCTCTAGAAGGAATACCAGTGTTGTCTAGTAAGATGGATATAGAAATGGTTATGGAATGGCTTGAAGGTATGGAGAATCACTTCGAGTGTGATGGGATTAAAAAGGCACAAAAGGTAAATATAGCCAAGTCAAGGATAAGAGGGCAAGCACTCACATGGTGGAAATTATTGTAGGAAGAAAGAGAGAAAGAGGGCAAGAAGCCCATAGAAAATTTGAAAATGATGGTTGCAAAGGTGAAGGAGAATTACCTTCCAGAAGATTATGACATCCAAATGCATAAGAAGAGGTAGAACCTTAGGAAAAAAGACCTATATGTGCCAGCCTATACTAAAGAATTTCAAAAGATTTTTCTTAGATAAAGAATCTAGGAGATAGAGAGTATAAAAGTTGCAAGGTACCTAAATTGATTAAGGTGGAACATCCAAGAATAACTTAGTCTCTTTACCCTGACTTCCATTCATAGTTGTTTTCAAATGGCTTTGAAAGTGGAAGAGAAACTCAAGAAGAGACAAGATTCTATCTCTAGAGGTAGAGGAAGGGTTAGAGACAACATAGGTTTCCATAGAGGAGGTTCAAGTGGAAGAGGCAATGACAGTAGAGGTCAAAGTGACTCCATATATATAGAGAAATGATAGGAAAAAAGAAATAGGGGAGGATACAACAATAGAGGAAGAAGTTCTTATAATAGTAGCAGAGGAAGATCAGGAGGTTTTGGGAGAAGCTTTCACTTTTCTTCTATGAAATGAAAAACTATGGATAGTTGGGACACCATGCATATAGGTGTCCAGATAAACCAACATCCTCACAATGGGAGAAGAAGATAACTTATGTCCAAGAAGAAGATTTCTCTAAACAGTCAGAGGTGAGTCTGGATTCAAAGAAAGGAGAACACCTTATGTTGAGAAGAATACTAATCAAGACACCCACCAAAGATGAGCACAAGAAAAGGAGGGTTCTTTGAAGAGTAAAATTCAAGATATTGGAAAAAGTGTGCAAGGTGATCATTGATTCAGGGTAAACAGATAATGTTATATCTAAGGAGGTAGTAGATAAGTTGAAGCTCACCAAAATCCCACATGTGTGTCCTTATAAAGTTACATGGTTGAATAAGGGCAAAAAAATATTAGTGAATGAATAAGTGTGGGTAGAATTTTCCATTGGAAAGTATTATGATAAGATACTATGTGATGTGTTGCTAATGGATGCTTGTCATCTATTGCTTGGCAGACCATGGGAGTATGATAGAGAAGTTGTCCATAATGGGAAAGATAATAAGTACTCCTTCAAGAAAAATGGGGTAACATTCAAAATACAATCCTTAATAGAGGAAGACATAGTGGAGAAGGCTGAATCCATTACTTTTTTGATGAGTGGGAAATAATTCCTAAAATATTTAAAGAATGAGGAAGTTGGCTATGCAATCTTGTTAAAGCCAAAGGAGGAGGAGACTCATAAGCAAGCACCTATGCCAAAGGAATTGAGAGAACTGTTGGATCAGTTCAATGACATAATATGTGAGGGGACACTAGCTTCACTACCACCAAAGAGGGAGGTAAGTCTTCAAATTTAGTTCATACAAGGAGTATCCTTACCAAACAAAGCTGCATACAAGATGACACCGGAGAAAAACAAGGAGATAGCCAGGAAAGTGCAAGAATTGTTGGATCAAGGACTGATTAGGAAGAACATAAGCCCTTGTGTTGTCCCAGTGGTGTTGTCTCCTAATAAGGGAGGTAAGTGGAGGATGTGTATTGATTCTAGAGAAATAAACAAAATAACTATTAGGTATAGATTTCCAATTCCTAGAAGAGAAGACTTGATGAATTTCTTGGGGGTGCTAAGTACTTCTCTAAAATAGACTTGAAGAGTGGGTACTACCAAATTAGGATGAAGGAAGGTGATGAGTGGAAGTATTCATTTAATATTATAGAGGGGTTATATGAATGGTTAGTTATGCCCTTTTGGCTTACCAATACACCAAGCACCTTTATGAGGGTGATGAATGAGGTCTTGAAGGACTTTATAGGAGTTTTTTTAGTTGTCTATTTATATGACTTCATCATATTCAATAAAACAAAAGAAGATCATATGAAACACTTGGAGTTATTGTTGAAGAAGTTGCAGGAGGAGAAAATCACCATAAACCTTGAGAAGAGTGAGTTCATGAAGGAAGAACTAGTCTACCTTGGCTTTGTAGTTTCCAAGGGTGACTTGAAAATGGATAAAGAGAAAGTAGAGGCCATCTTAAACTGGAATAGTACTAAGATAGGGAGTAAAGTTAGGAGCTTCCATGGGTTATACCAATTCTATAGGAAGTTCATTAGAAGATTCAGTGAGATTTGTGCTCCAGTCCTAGAGACTATCAAAGGAGGATTGAAGAATAAATTCATATGGACCAAGGCAGCTAATGAGGGGTTTGAAAGGTTTAAAAGAGAAGTATCCACTCAACCTATATTGTTGTTACCTAGCTTTGACAAACCATTAATTGTGGAGTGTGATGCAAGCACGATTGTAGTAGGAGCTATCCTAAGTCAAGAAGGTAGGCCTATGGCCTTTTTTAGTGAAAGACTAAATGAGGCTAAGTATAGGTACTCTTGCTATGAATTGGAGATATATGCTCTTGTACAAGCCTTAAATAAATGGAGGCATTATCTATTTCCTAAATATTTTTTTGTATTTACAGACAACCAAGAATTGAGTTACATAAACACTCAAGACAAGCTTAGATTGAGACACATTAAATGGATGGAGTTCCTACAGTCATATACCTTGACTATAAAACATAAGAAGGGGGTGCAAAACAAAGTTACAGATGCCCTTAGTAGGAGAATACTCACCATTTAGGAGATTCAGTTGCAAAGTATAGGAGTTGAAGGTTTTAGAGACCTATATGAGGGAGATTCATATTTCTCAGAGATTTACAAGGTGTGCAAAGATTTTGAGAATTACTTTCACAGTGAGTTTCCAGAGTATACATTGCAGAATGGGTTTCTATTCAAAGGAAATAAACTTTGTGTTCCAAAAGGATCTATGAGGGAGAACCTTATAGAGGAGAAACATAATGGGAGCCTAAGTGGACACTTTGGACTGAACAAGACACTAGACCTAGTGGAAAGGTTCTATTGGTGGCCAAAAATGCAGAAGGAAGTAAGGAGATATGTGGAACAGTGTGGCATATGTCAGAAGGCTAAAGGAACTTCATCAAATGTAGGAATTTATCATCCATGACCCATCCCAAGAAGACCTTGGGAGTGTATAAGTATGGAATTCATAGTGGGGTTAAGTAGGACTCCAACTAGTTTAGACAATGTGTTTGTAGTGGTAGACATGTTTAGTAAGATGAGCCACTTCATCCCATGTAAAACAACACATGATGCCAGCCATATTGCCTACTTGTTCTTCAAGGAAATAGTGAGGATTCATGGTCTACCAATGAGTATTGTTGCAGATAGGTATGTGAAGTTCATGGGGCACTTTTGGAAGACCCTATGGAAGACACTAGGTACAAACTTATCTCATGGATCTTCCTATCATCCTCAAACAGATGGGTAGACTGAGGTAATCAATAGAGTTCTTGGGAACTTTCTCAGATGTCTGACAAATGAACATGGGCAAGGATGGGAGCAAGTTATCGCATTGGAAAATTTTTCCTATAATGATAGCACAAATGATGACATGTAACTGATTAAATGTTTGAAGATGTTAAGTTGATAATCATGCAAGGCATTAAATGAGTTAATGTATTGTATTTTCATTGATTTCAACTTAATATAATCTGTATGGTCATGTAAATAATGACAAAGAATTCAAAGAACCAAAGGAACCACCCCTAACAAGGTCACACCTAACAGTGTGTTTTTAACCTTTAACATGGTTGGCTCTTAACAGGGCTCACTTCAGAAGAGTGAAAATTTGGGGTATCGGTCCAAGTGGTTTTTCCCTTACTAAGGTTTCCATGTTAAAATCCATGTGTTATGTGTGTATTATTCATTTATTTACTATTTTATATCTTACATAATTCATTCTAGATATATTGGTATACGCTGCATATTTACTATATTTTGGTAAATAGATGACTGCTTATTGGTAAACATTAAGAAGAAGGTTTAACAGAGAAATCTGACAAGTAGTAAATTGATGTAAGTTATTAAAGGCATTCATCTTGTAGGATAGAAGATAACTTGAGAAATAATTTATGGTTATAAGTTTTGGAGGGTGGATTTAAGGATTAATTTTTTATGCCACTGATTCACCCCCGCCCCCTATCAGTTATTACTAACAACAAATAGGACTACAAGGAAAAGTCCATTTGAGATTGTGTATGGGGCACATCCAAGGAGTTTGATGGAGCTCAGAGACCTCAAAGGATATGAGGGAGTTAGTAGACATGCTAATGACTTGACACAATCAATGAAGGAATTCCATGAACAAGTGGAAAAGACCTTAGTTAATGAAGGCCAATCAGAAGTTGAAGGCTAAAAGAGATGAGTGAAGAAGAGATTTTAAATTTGAAGTGGGTGAACTAGTAATGGTGTTTCTGAATAAGGAAATACTACAAAATGGGATACCTAGTAAGATACAGATGAAAAGGATTGGACCTTGCAAGATAGTGGCTAAGTATGGACCCAATGCTTACAAGGTGGAGCTGCCCAAGGATATGTCAAATTCTCCAATTTACAATTTGAAGGATTTGATCAAGTACAAGGGTCTAGATATTGATGAGTTGCAATACAATACAAAGGTGCATAAGGATCTGGGAGAGTTCAAGACTCTGGAACAGGTCAAGCCACAAGTGGAAAAGATATTGGATGCAAGGGTAAAGAAGGAGACAAGACACAAGGTCTATATGGAACATCTAGTGAAGTGGAGACAATAATCAGAGTCAAAAGCCACTTGGATAGGTGAGAGTGACTTCAAGAAGCATGGAATCAGTGAGGAGTTCCTTACACCACATGTACCTTAACTTGATTTTTGCAGGGGGAGGATGGTGTAGGAGCACCCTAAGGTCTTTAGGAAGATATTTAGTCATTTTGGCTTGTAGGTTAGTTTGTCCAACCATCCATCAATAAGGAATATGTTATAAAGTCCCAAGTGTGTTTTAGTGTTGGAAGAGATTAGGGTTTGTGAGTTGTTGAGTCAAGTTGATTCTAGGGGTCTAGAACCTAGAAGTCAAAAAAAGGTCAAAGGGTTGACCAAAACTCCAAAAATGGGATATTTTCAAGTTTTCAAGTCATTTGAGGTCATTTGGTAAGGTTTGAAACCAAATAGGGCCATCAAAGTTGAGAAAGTGTCATTTTGACAAAAGTTGTCAAAGTTGTCATGACAACATTTCCTAGATTTTAGGAATTAGCTTTTATGATGCCCAAATCCTGACTAGAGGGTCTAGAAATGTGGGATGAGAGTATATAATTTTACTGCAACCCTAATCTGATAGTTAGATTTCATTTTTATGGACTGGTTATTGGAAAGAACCAATTAGCAGCGTAATTAACATACAGAGCCATCATCCAACACTTTTTTGGATTGAATGGATTGAATGAAAGAATGGAGAATGTTTGAAATGTAATTCCTTAGATCTTCATGGCATTGGATTACTTAGTTGTTATTTTTGGTTAGCTTTTGTTTAATTTGTTGTATTTGTGAGTTCACTAGCCAGTTTTGGTCAAAGTCATGTAAAAGATGGCTTTTCTTGGTATTCTTGTGGTTCAAACTCCCATGAACACTTGGAATCCATTAAATCCTTGTATATAATCTATAGATATGGTGTATGGAGTGTGTTTATGCAGGGGAAGGAAGAGAACAATCAAGCCCAAGGTGAGTACTAGTTATTCTACCTAGAGTGATGTAGTAATGCAGTAGAAATGATGATTGCCAGTTGATTGGTATGTTCCAATCAAGGATAGAGGAGTATGGGGGAATGAATTGAAGACCTTTTCATGGAAGGAGAAGTTTTGAGGAACTCAATTGTTCAGTTAAAGACGTTCAAGAAACCAAACCAGTCTTCATACCCTAGAAACCCTTGTTTGTAGGGGTTTGCTAGAAGTCCACTGTATAGATAGTGTGGGAATTGGAGACCTTGAAATTCTCTAAGGTTGGGAAAAACCCACAAATAATATGTGACCAGATTCTAGGGGTGTTGAGGAATTTTGAGAGAAAATCCAACTTTTTAGTGTTTAGGAGGGCTAGTTGGCCTAAAAAGGCTATAAGGCCTAAAAGACTAGAATCTTGAACCTGATTGGAATTAGGTTGAAAGATCCTCAAGATTGGATAAAGGGGAGTTGAAGGGACTTAGGAAAGAGTCAAGGAACCAACTCACAAGAGGGAATGTTAGTTGGATGGTTAGGTGATCAAGGAAGCCATGAAAGAGTAAGGATATGGAGAAGGGTTTAGTGAAGTGTTTGAAGTTGGTGGAGAGCTCCTAGTGTGTTAGAGGATCATGGAGGTATCCTCTAGTTAGGGTAGTGATAGATACCCTAAGTTAGACCAAGTGAAGGTCTTGGAGAGAGAAAGAAAGATCTAAGAGAGGAGATCCCCATCACAAGGGTTGTCTTCATTCTATTATCCTCAAGGGAATAGCCAAGCTGAAGTGAAAAACAAGACCATTTTGAAAATATTGAAGAAAATAGTTAATGAATAAGGGTGAGACTGGCATTTACAGCTTAGTCCAGCATTATGGTCATATAGAACTAGCATGAGAAAACCTACAAGGGCCATTCCTTTCTCCCTAGTATATGGATCAGAGGCATTTTAACCCATCGAAGTGGAAATACCTTCCATGAGGATATCATTGAAGAACCTGATTTTAGATGAAGAATATAGAGTAGCAAGGATAAGTGAACTGGAACTACCAAATTAAATAAGACAAAATGCATTCAACCACTTACAAGGCTATTAGAATCACCTTAGAAGGAACTACCATAAGAAGGTGAGTCCATAAACATTTAAGTTAGGAGGCCTTGTCCTCATGGAAAATCAAAAGAGCCAAGTAGAAAGAGTGACACCAAGAATGTTCGAGCCTAACTGGCTCAGACCGTATGTGATTGTCAACTCTACCTAGAGTGGGGCATACCAACTGGAAACACCAGAAGGATATCAGCTCCCTAGATACATAAACAACATGAACCGCAAGAGGTTCTATGCTTGAGGTCTCAATGGTTAAGGCAACTATCTACATATCCATAAAAATACCAAAAAAATACAAAATACAAAATTTTACCTTGGTGAAAACCTGGCAAACAAGTGCCTTGGCGAAAACAAAAAAAAATTTATAAAAAAAAAGAAAAAAAAGGTAAAGAGAAACAAAATTTCTCTCTCAGTGAAAACCTAGAAAAAAAGTGCTATTGAGTAAGTACCTTGGTGAAAACATGGTAAACATGCACCAAGTGTTCAAATCCAACTTCACCATCAATAAACTCCAAGATCAAAAGATTGAGAAAAATTCATGTGCAAGGCTAACCACCCAAGCTATATCAAAAGCACAATCCCTTCTAAGAACCAAAATGTTTCCATGGTTAGTACTGGTCCACCAGACTAGGGGCGATTCTAATGTCCTGAAAAAAAAATCCCCAAAAAATTGAAAAACTAATCAAAAATTGTAAAAAGATGAAAATGTCCTAAAAAAAAATATTTGCAAGACTATCAAATATTTTAGTCACATCAAGTGATCTTTATATCAATTGTTTTAGTCACAAAATCTAGACCACGCTATGTCTTAAACACCTCATGGAGGGCCTTATACAAGGTCAAAGGCTAGAACACAACCTAATGAGTCATATATCAACATATTCCCAGCTTGGGAAATAGAGCGAGAGGATGATCCTTTCACAAATACCAGTTTTTCTCTATTTGTTGAGAATCTCCGTGGGTCAGCTTTGTTCCAAAATGTCATAGAAGAGGAGCCCGATGATATAGAGAAAGATGCCTATTCCATGCAAGTGGTTGACATTGTTGTAAAGAGTATCCCTAAATGTTTCTTAGCCATACTGAGAAAGAAGGGATTCAAACTCCCTACTAAATTCAGTGTGTCGACCATAAGGCCTGAAAACCCTCTCGCAGGTCAAACACTACTCAGCCCTCTCAAACACTACCTGTGGTTTCTCAAATCTTCTCATCCTTGACAGCACCAACATTTGCATAGATAATACCTAATCAAACCAACTACACAAACCAAGAAATCATATCTTCTACAAAAAGCATGATAGGCTCCCAATTAAGTGCACCCATGGTCACTAGTATGCCTCCACCCTCAGCCTTATGGCCTGGCCAATCAAGCTCTCATGCTATGCCTTCTATCCCACCAACAAGAAGAAACTTTTTTGAAACCATGCCACTACTATATTAAATCCATTCTAGCCTTGGGGTCAACACATCATTCCCACAATGATCCCTCTCTGCAGGTTTGACTTTCAGTCAATGCCCACCCAAGGTTATGCATTTTCTCACCCAGAAACAACCTCAACCCTAGTAGTAACAACCCTAGCTTAAGAAACAATAACCTCAACCCTAGCAGCGACAACCCCAGCTTTAGCAACAACACCCTCAACCCCAGTAGTAGCAACCCTAGCTTTAGCAACAATAGTCTCAACCCCTGCAGCACCAAACCTAGTTTCACCAGCAACAACCTCAACCCCAACAGTAGCAACCACAGCTTCACCAGCAACAACCTCAACCCTAGTAGCAATAACCCCATTGTTAGTAGTGACAACCTCAACCCAAACAAAAAAAACCCCAACTTCAACAGCAACAACCTCAACCCCAGCAACAACAACCCTAGCTTCAGCAACAACAACCTCAACCCCCATAAGCAACAACCCCAGCTTCAGCAACAACCACTTCATCCCCAGCAACATCAATCCAGCTTCAGCAACAACAACATCCCCAACCCCAACAAAAAACATAGAAAAAACAACCTTGGGACCTCACGTGCCCCCATTTTAGGATCATGTGTTGGGAAATATAATCAAGTCCCAAGGATGAGGTCCTATGTTCCTACTCAAGGGACATAGAGGCACAACCTTGTACCTACTACAACAAAGAGGTACAACGTCACACATTATCCTCAGTCTCAAATAGACATGGTGATCCAACAAGTGCAGAACCTTCAAACCCAAATCATGGATATGACAAATCAAGGGCAAACTAAATCCTACACCATAGAGGGTTTATACCCATACCCCTTTGATCACTCTCTTCACATGTCTCCATTCCCAACTTACATCAAAGTCACACATGTGAGACATACTTAATGTGATTATTCCAACAAAGCCTAGTTGGACTAGCAATGGAATGGTTCTCACATTTACCTCATGGCATTCTATCTTTGGGTGAGTTGGCTGAAAATTTCATCACTCACTTCCATCATAACATCAAGCGCAAGGTCTGCATCAAGGACCTTTGTGATATCAAACAAAAGGATAGAGAGTCTTTTGTAAAATTCCTACAGAGATGGAGGAATAATACAAACAAAATAATGTATGATGTACCCGAGAAAGACCTAATAGTCATGTTTGTTGACAATTTGATTCCAGACATGTCATTCACAACAGAATTGCAGTTAGCTCTGAACTTTACACAATTCATAAAACAAGGAGTTCATTGTGAGCAAGAATTAGTAAAATGAGGTTTCCTTGAAGATCCTACCCAAAAAAATACAAAAAAGACTACAACAAACAAAGCTAAGTGGTGGAATACAAACAAAATTCTTAATAGTGATGGTGTCATTGATGTGAAAATAGTCAACTACTCACAACCCAAAGTGTCACTACAAGGTGCACATGTAGACAACTAAAAAACTACGGTGCCTGCACCACAAGCATACACTTAAAATAAACCTCCCCTTGTCCAAGCGGCCACTATGTGAAATAGTCAACAATAGGCTCAACACAAAACATGATTTCAATTCCAACAATGAGATTTCACACCATTAGGAGATTCGATAGAATCAGCTTTACAAAAGCTGATACAATCCAACAATATCACTTTCTTAGAAATTAGGGAATATGAACACATTAAAATCAAACCAAGGTGCTACAATGACAATGATTTCTATGAGTTTCATCAGTTGAAGGGACACAAAACACCCAATTATTACCGATTGAAGCACGCTATCCAATATATGATTGACACAGGGGTCATTGACGTAACAAATACCCAAACAAAAGCAAAAACTGATTATACAATATTCAATGATACATTTCATGATCACAATAAAGGGAAAACCTTCGAGTCTAGTGGATAGTCAAAATAGGTGAATTACACTTATGCCAATAGTGATAACACTATCAATTGCCTAAATAGTTCGAATAGCCATCTAGCTACGATCACTATTAGAGACCAAGGTAATAAATGTGTTGTAACCATGCATCATATGAGAGTTGTCTTGTAAGGAGAAGCTTCCTCATCTGCTACACCAGTCAACCCTCAAACAAACTTAGATCCAGAGACAAGCCTAGTGGATGAGCTAAAGCACACACCTGCCCAAATCTCCATGTTTGACCTCTTATGCATACCTCCCTAGCATAAACAAGCACTTGACCAAGCCCTTCAAAAAGTAGCTGTCCCAAGGGACATAACCCCTGAGAGGTTCCAAATGATGTTTAACCATATAGAAGCCAATAAACATGCAACATTCAATGACCATGATGTGCCCCCGCACAAACCCTTACATATTGATCCCTTGCACTTGCTTGTCAAAGTCCACAGAAGTGCAATCCATAGAGTCTTTATTGATAGTGGGGCTGGATTAAATATTTGTACTTTAAAGTTAATCAAGCAATTAGGATATTCAAAGTCTAGTATTGATGTAACAAGAAGGATCAACATCAGAGCCTATGATGGATAGGAAAGATCCTCTAAGGGTATTATCATTCTACCTATCTAGATTGGTCTAGTTGTCAAGAACACTCCCTTCTAGATCCTAGACCTAGAGTTGGGATACAACATGTTACTAGGGAGACCATGGAAACATGAGATGCAAGTTGTACCTTAAACATATCATCAGTGCATCAGGTTCCCATACTAGGGGGAGAAATCATCATTGAGGGAGATCTAAATCCTTTCCAATACTGTAATGCAATCCAAACCAGCACTGACAACCAGGTTCCTTTGAACCAAGATGAAAGTATCCCATCCGCATCAAACTCAATTCTGAAAGATATCATAAGAAAAGCGGGAAAAATATCCATTTTTGACAAGGGATGTGGTGAATAAAGCTACGAGGAAGATTTCACTATCATAAACATGCCTCAAATCCGAAGAACATATGACATGCCACAGCCAGTTATTACAACATAAACCCCAGAGACTGTTTTGTTCAGGTGTCCACCCACAACCTTTGTCAAATGGGGAGATATTGCATAAGAAAACCAATTTGATCCAAATATAAATACATGATTGTACCAAGATCCACAAGAGAGACTTCAACAACCCCCACCCATATCAAATTTTATCTCCTGCCAATCCAAAGAAACAAGACAGGGTTAGGCTATGGGCAACAAACACCAGTCCTATCACCCAAGACATACAAGTTGATCAAGAACAAATAGAATAGTTACACCGGGGGAAAAACCCAGAATAGATATTGATAAGAAACATATTAAAACAATTGTTTCCCACCAAAGTGGGAACCTCTCAATCCTAATTAAACCTCAACTAATAAATCCATGATAATGAGGGAAGTGAGACATCCGAAGAGCGTTCTAGCAATACTGACCCCCACAAGTATGAGTGGAGATCCCTTCACGACTTCAAACCTTTAATCCCAAATTATTCCCCTTGGTCAGCCACCACCATACACCTGGATGATCTCTTGGACCACCTAACCATAGATGACCAACCCTATATTGATAAACATATCAATAGAAATTTCTTAGGTGGTGCATCCACATCATAGTCTAGGTTTTTCGAAACCATCTTTGTAGTCCCCTTCAACCAAGAAGAGTCAACCTAACAGGAGGGCCTATGTCTTGTACACCTAGAACTAATAGAGTGGGATCAACAAGGACCACCTGATATAGATATCTTTGAGAATGATGACCTGCTATCATATATTTCATGGGACTTAGAGAGGGAATGCCATCAGGAGACCATAAAGAAGGTTTCACCATCGACATCAACACATCAACATACTTTAGGGAGGAAGATCTTCTTTCCAATCATCAAAAAAATTTGAAAAATAAAAAAGAATCGTCAGTAAGTGAAAACCAAATGGTGCTTACTGGCACAAAAAATGATAAAAACACAAAATAAGATGTATCTTCTAGTGACAGCCTAACTGAGGTCCTAGAAGATGGAAAGCAGGAACTCCTCCCCTTGAAAGAGGAAAAGTCAACATTATTAGCAGAAAAGATGAAAGAAGTTAACTTGGGTGATGACAAGAACCCACAGAAAATCTACTTAGCAAAATCAATCACTCCAGAGGAGAGAGAACAGTTCATCGGTTTCTTCAAGGAAAGGAAGACAAATTTTGCATGGTCCTACTCTGATATACCAGGATTAGATCTAGAGCTTGTGCTACATAATATCCCATTTCTACCCAATGCCAAACCCATTAACAAAAGTTGAGAAATATGCATCCCCATGTTGCATTACTAGTCAAGGTAGAATTGAAAAAGCTCCTAGATGCTAAGTTCATAAGACCGATCCCCTACACAGACTGGATATGAAATCTGGTACCAATTACAAAGCATAATCGTCAAATTTGAATTTCCACAGACTTTAGAGATCTTAGCAAATCTTTTCCCAAGGATGAATTTCCTTTGCCTAACATTGATATGATAGTAGATATAACAACAGGACATCAGATGCTATCACTCATGGATGGATTTTAGGGTATAATCAGATAAGGATTGCACTAGAGGACCAACATAAAATAGTTGTCACATATCCTTGGGGCTCTTATTGTTGGAACTTCATGTTGTTTGGTCTAAAAAATGTTGGAGAAATATATCAAAGGGCCATGAAAACCATCTTCCATGACCTCATCCTGAAGATAATGGAGGACTATGTTGATGATATTGTTGGAAATTCAATGCTTAGAAAAGATCATCTACAAGTCCTTGGTCCCATATTCAAAAAAATGCAAGAATACAAGATTCATTGAAATCCAAAGAAATGTTGATTCGAGGTCACATTAGGGAAGCTATTGGGAATCATTATGTCCCATAGAGGCATAGAGGTTGACCCAGTGAAATTCAAAGCAATACTAGACATGTCACCACCAACTAACCTAAGGAAACTAAGGGGTTTACAAGACATGGTTCAATCAATCAGGTGATTCATAACCCAACTAACAGACAAGTGCCACCCATTATAGCATCTAATACACAAGGACATAAATTTTATGTGGATAGAATAGTGTGAAGAAGTGTTCCAAATATTCAAGGACTATCTACTCAAATATCCCATTTTTGTACCACCATTCCAAGGTAGGCCATTGTTTCTATACATCTCGACAACTGAAATAGCCGTAGGAGTGCTCCTAGCACAGCATGATGACCAAGGTAAGGAAAGATCTATCTACTATCTTAGCAAAACCTTGGTAGGATATGAGCTCAAATATACACCAATTGAAAATTCATGCTTAGCAGTGGTCTTTTCTTCTCAGAAGCTAAGGCATTACACACTCATCCATCAAACTAAGCTCATAGCGCACATTGATCCTCTAAAGTATCTACTAAGAAAAGAAGCACTCATCGGATGCATTACCAAGTAGGTAATGATCTTAAGAAATTTTGACATTGAGTACGTAGATAGAGAATCCATCAAAGGGCAAGTGATTACGGATCAATTAACAGAGACATGTATTCAAGACCATTAGCCTATCTTATATGACTTTCCAGATGATTCTATGATTACACTACAACTGGCCATAGAGATACATAAACTATACTTTGATGGGTCATGCACAAACCATGGTGCAGGAGTAGGGATAGTAATCATCACTCAAAAAAATGATGCAATACCCAAATCTTTCAGACTCAACTTCCCGTAGACCAACAACATAGCCAAGTATGAAGCTCTCATCACAAGACTAAACACAACAATTCAATGGAGAATCAAGAACCTTAAGATCTACAAATATTTATAGTTTCTCATTAGCATATTCAAAAATGAATATATGAAAAAAGATGAGAAGCTAATATGATACAGAGAACAGATGGATAGGTTGTGAACTAAGTTCCAATACATATCTTTTGAGAAAATACAAATGACTCAAAACAAAGTTGCACATGTGATGGCTACCATAGCATCACTGATCATTATGCTAGGCAATGAAACTATATTTCATTTTATACTAAAAAAACTCATGGTAGCATCACATTGGGCACCAATTAAAGAATAATCATGTGTCCTTGTTGGTCCTGAAACCCCATGGTACCATGACATGTATAATTACCTCCAAACTAGTGTCTTACCTCCTAACTTTTCTAGGAACCAGAAAAATTCCCTCATCCACCAAGCCTCTAGGTACAACATTCTTGCAACTACTCTATATAGAAAAAATCTAGATGGAATGCTATTACGATGTCTCAGTTCCATGGAATTGGAGAGAGCTATGTATGACATACATGAAGGATTTTTGGAACCCACGGAGGTGGCAACAACTTAGCGAAAAAGATCATCCGCATGGGATAGTACTAGCCCACAGTAGAGTCAGATGAAAACAAGTATGTAAAAAGTTCTAGGAAATGATAGATTCATGGAGACCTCATCCATGCACCACCCCAAGAACTAAATCCTATCACTTCACCATTACCATTTTCTATGTGGGGATTTGACCTAGTTGGCAAAATTACACCATCTTTAGAAAATGGATATAAATACATCATGGCATGGTGCAGGAGAGCCTAGGAAATCCTCAAAGCCCTAGTATTTTGGCTTGTAATTGACCATATCCAAGTTAGTGTGTGTGTTTTATTAATGCCCTATTAAGGTCATGTTGAGTGTGTGACTAGGTTGATTAGTTTTAGTGCTAAGTTCACTATTAGTCTTTGTTAGTTGCTTTTAGTTGTTTAGTCCTAGTTTGGTCTAAAGTTGGGAAGTGGGTTCAAATTTTTTCCTAGACCCATGTTGGGTTCCAAAGATGCTTCATGATTCATTAATTATCTTATTTCATCTAACTAAATGGGTTAGAGGCCTTATTTTATAGTTTGCATCTTAAATGCAAAAGATGCCAAAAGTTGTCGTGTCAATATTTGCAACCTTTTGCAAATGTTGCATGCAACTCAACAACATTGGATCCCCTCTTTTCTAGGAGTGGAAAATAAATTAACATGGCCTGAAATTGTGGAGAAGATATCTTTAGAAACTCTATGGCTTTTTTCACAAGGTAGAGTGAATTTATGCAATTTTTGTAGAGCAAGAAAGCAATTTTTTTCTAAAAATAGTGCACAGTCGACTGCTTTGCAAGTTTATGATGTTTTAATGGATTGAAACATAAGATAAATCTATTTATTAATGTATTAGGGATAGGTATAAGATATTTTCATTCATATTGTTAGTAATTTTGAGTTGATTTGTTAACTGCAGAAAAATATCTTCAAACTAGGTAGTCTGCTGCTGTAAATCAGGGTCATTTTGGTTTTATGGCTCCCCCATGAAATTCAACCATGGGAAACCTAAAAGGTTGAATTAATGTCTTAGGAGAGCCTCTTTAAATAGTGTATATACAATTAGGAGGTCAGGGGAGACATTTTTATATTTATAAGGTCATGCACTAGGCGAGTTAGGACAGCCCGGCTAGGAGAGTGACAGGTAAAAACCTATATGCAGAGACAAGGGTGTGAATGGGAAAACTGAACCAAGTGTGGTCTCAGTGTTATTAGGGTTTCATAGGTCCCTAGTGTTGATCTTAGAGCCCAAAAAATTCAAATGGATTTATTTTTGCATGGAAATCAGTAGAGAGCTAGTGAGGAGCCAAAATAGGCCTAATAGCCCTATATTTCAGGACAAAGGTGTACGGACAGATTTAGAACTGATAGATTCAGAACCCTAGACCTTAGAAATATTTTATGTTTCCAAAAAGGGTATCTCAATCCAAAAAAAAATTTAGGGGTTGTTTGGAAGTTTTCAGAGAAAACCTTGAAAAACTCACTGAATAGGGCTAATTGGTGTTTTAGGTCTAATAGGACAAATTGTGTATGAATTTGAAAATTGACTAACTTGGGGTTGAATACTTATAGGATTTGATTTGAGTGGATGCAGAATGAACATTATAAGTGTGTACAAGACCCTTGTAGCATGGGAGGTTGTTTTATGAAGATTTTAACTTTGGGATTCTTCAAAGCCAATGAAAGCATTGAGAAAAAACTGAGATAGTTGTCCTTCAAGATGAACCACAATTGTTGTGAGAATTAGAGAAGAGTTAGGAGAAGTCTTGGACTCAGTTTATATTGACTAGGGTGGCCCTATAGTGAAGAATAGGATCCTAATTGGACTATGAGAAGCAAGGTCATGTCTACTGAATTGTGAAGCACACCTTGGGGTTACTTCTATCAGAGTGGTATCAAATCCTCTTTTGATCAGGCTTGTGGTTAATGTTACGACAAGAGGAATCCATTGGAGAGTCAAAAATGGTGACAAATTCTAAATTAGGAAAGAAGGTAGATTAAAAAGAGGAGGAGAATGAATTACTTTGAGATAGGCTTGCTCAATTGGAGCAAAAAGTGGATGAAGTTGATGTGAAAACAGATGAAGTAAAGGACAAAATGGAAGGAAAAGGCAAAGAGATTGCCATTAAAGAGGAAGTCCCTTAACCTGAACCTGTCCTAAATGAAGAACCATTCCTGAAATACCTAAAGGCTATGAGTGGAAAATCATTGGAAGGATTTCCCATTTTAAGTGGAAAAATGGGACCAAAGGTAGTCCTTGATTGGATAGAAGGACTAGAGAACCATTTTGAGTGTGAAGGAATCACAGAGGTTCAAAAGGTGAAGGTTGCTAAAACAAGACTGATAGGGTCTTCTCTCACTTGGTGGAAATTCATCCAAGATGAGAGAGAGAAGGAAGGGAAAAGGCCCATTTATTCATGGAAAGCTATGGTAGAAAGATTAAGAGATGCGTACATCCCTGATGATTACAAAATCTAGTTGAACAAGAGAAGACAAGGTCTAAGACAAAAGGACCTAGATGTCAACTCATACACTGAAGAGTTTTAGAGACTTTGTATGGGGTCAAGAGTAGGAGAGGATGATAAAGTGAAGGTTCCAAGATATCTTAATGGACTTAAATGGACCATTGAAGATGAGAAGTCTTTTGACTGTAGGCACAATTTTGAAATTCCACCAAATTGATATCAAGGTGGAAGACAAGTTGAAGAAGAAACAAGAATCCAATACTTCAAGAGAAAGGGGTAGAGGAAGAGATACTAGAGGACAAAGAAATGGTTATGGTGGAAGAAGCTCTTAATCTAAAGGAGAATCAGATACTAATCTCACTAAACAACATGAAGGAAACTTCAATAGAGGGAGTTCAAGTAGAGGAAGGAACTCAAACAATAGAGGAAGAGGCTGTAGTCAAGGGAGAGGAAACTATTTTTCCTATATGAAGTGCTATCACTGTAATCATTTAGGACATCTAACATATAGGTGTCTAGAGAAGGGAAGTACCTCTCAAGGAGGTGAAAAAAGGGTGAACTTTATTCATGAAGAGACAAGTGGAAATAGGAACCCTGAAGTTCCATTAGAATAAGAGGAGGGAGAGAATCTCATGACGAGGAGAACTCTAATCAAAGAGCCAGTGAAGGAAGAACTTAGTCGAAGGAGATCATTATTGAGAGTCAAGTGTAAAATTATGGGAAAGGTATGTAGAGTCATCATAGATTCAGGGTCAACTAACAATAGAGTGTCAGAGGAGGTAGTCAGTAAGTTAAAAATCACAAGGATACCCCACACCAGTCCCTATAAGGTCACTTGTCTAAACAAAGGACAACATGTTCTACTTAATGAGAAAGCTTTGGTAGAATTATCAATTAGGGGATATAAGGATAAAGTTTGATGTGATGTCTTACCTATGGATGCATGTCACTTGCTCCTAGGTAGACCATGGAAATTTGATAGGAGGACCATGCATGATGGAGTGAAAAATTCATACTCCTTCAAGAAAGACAATGTGATATATAAAATATAGTCACTGTTAGAGGATGTTGAATTGAAGACTAGTGGTCCCAATGTTCTCAAGGTGGGTGAAAAAGAGTTCTTAGAGACCTTAAATGAAGGAGAGAGAGTTTTATTTGCACTGGTATTAAAGCCAAAGGAAGTTGTAGACAAAACAGATAAGAGGACAGAGCTGCCAAAAGAAGTCCAAGAAATGCTAGTGAGGTATGAGGGACTAGTGAGTGATGGAAAACCATCAACCTTACCTCCTAAGAGGTTTGTAAGCCATCATATAGACATAATACCAAGAGATATGCTACCAAATAAGGAAACCTATAAAATGACTCCCCAACATAATGAATATATTTCTAGACAAATCCAAGAGCTCTTAGAACAAGGCCTTATAAGAAAGAGCATTAGCCCTTGTGTCATGCCCATAGTCCTAGCCCCTAAAAAGGTAGGAACTTGGAGGTTATGTAAAGACTCCAAAGAAATAAATAGGATCACTATTAGGTATAGTTTCCCTCTCCCTAGGATAGAAGACCTAATGGACTGTGTAGGAGTAGCAAGGTACTTTACAAAGATAGACCTAAAAAGTGGCTACCATCAAATCAGAGGGGATGAGTGGAAAACAACCTTCAAGAATACAAAAGGAATATATGAGTGGCTTGTCATGCCATTTGGTTTGTCAAAATCCCCATAAAAATTCATGAGGTTGATCAATGAGGTACTTAAAGAGTAAAATGGAAATTTTATAGTGGTCTACTTAGATGATATTCTCATCTATAGTAAGACAAGAGAAGAGCACCTCAAACACTTGGAATTGGTTTTTAGGAAGCTGCGGGAGGAGAAGCTGATGATCAACTTAGAAAAGTGTGAATTCATCAAGACAGAGCTTGTGTACCTTGGTTTTGTGCTATCACAGGGTAACTTAAAAAATGGATCCAAGAAAGGTTGAGGCCATCATCAATTGGACTACTCCAAGAACAAGTATTGAGGTAAGAAGTTTTCATGGCCTTGCACAATACTATAGGAAATTTATTAAATAATTTAGTGAAATATGTGCTCCTATGTTAGATACAATTAAGGGAGGCATGAAGACTAAGTTTGTTAGGAATGAGCAAGCTCACAATGGTTTTGAGCTACTGAAGAAAAATATTGCAACACAACCAATTTTGGTCTTGCCATGTTTTGAAAATTTGTTTACAGTGGAGTGTGATGCCAATAATGTGGCAATTGGAGTTGTCTTAAGTCAGGAGGGAAGACTAGTGGATTTCCATTCAAAGAAACTAAGTGAAGCTAAGAAGAAGTATTCTTATTATGACCTAGAGATGTATGCTCTGGTCAAGTCACTGAGAAAATGGAGGCAGTACCTATTGCCAAAGGAGTTTATTGTCTATTCACACAATCAAGCATTGAGTTTCTATAACTCTCAAGATAAGTTGAGTCATAAGCATATGAAGTGGTTTGAATACCTGTAAGCATACACATTCAACATAAAACACAAGAAAGGGTTGCAAAATAAAGTTGCAAATGCTTTGAGAAAAAGAGCATTGACCATTCAAGAGATTCAACTATAGAGTATTGGAATTGACAACTTCAAGGACCTATATGGTGAAGATGAGGAATTTGCAGACATTTACAAGGTATGTGAAGAGTATTAAAACCACTTTCATAGTCAATGCTCCGAGTATACTTTGCAGTATTATATTTTGTTTAAAGGGAGTCAGTTATGTGTCCCTAGGGGGTCTATTAGAGAGAATCTTATACAAGAGAAACACAATGGTTCACTTAGTGGCCATTTTTGTGTTAAAAAAACTCAAGAGTTAGTCCAAAGATTCTATTTTTGGCCCAAGATTTAACTTCGATGTGAAGAGATATGTTGAAGGTTGTGTTATTTGTTAGAAGGCCAAAGGAACATCTACAAATGTGGCCATATATCAATCTTTTCCCGTTACAACTAGACCATGGGAATGTCTAAGCATGGACTTTGTAGTAGGTTTTCCCAAGACAAGATAGAGAATCGATAGTGTCTATGTGATTGTAGACAAATTTAGTAAAATGTCACACTTTGTGCCCTGCAAGACAACAAATGATGCCTGTTAGATAGATTATTTATTCTTCAAGGAGGTTGTTAGAACTCATGGTTTACCAATGAGCATAGTGTCTGATAGAGACACCAATTTCATGAGCCATTTTTGGAAGACTCCGTGGAAACAATCTTGGGACTAATCTATCATTTGGATCTACCTACCATCCTCAGTCAAATGGTCAGACAAAGGTAGTAAATAGGAGTCTTGGAAATCTCCTAAGGTGTTTAACAAAAGAATATGGTCAAGTTTGGGACCAAATCATTGGACAAGAAGAGTATTCTTATAATGACATAGTGAATAGGACTATAGGAAAAAGTCCTTTTGAAATAGTCATTGTTCTTCATCCAAGAGGAATTTCTGATCTTAGAGAACTAAAGGATGGAGCCAAAGGGAGTGGTTATGCTAATGATATTTCCCATTGAATGCAAGAAGTTCATGAGATAGTCAAGAATACACTCATTGATAATACAAAGAAGATCAAGACTAAAGTGGATGAAAGAAGAGATGTGGAATTCAACATTGGAGATTTAGTAATGGTTCACCTCAACAAGGAAAGACTTCAGAAAGGAACACCTCATAAACTATACCAAGGCCCAATCCCTAATGCTAATCAAATTTTGAATGAATTAATATAGGAGGTTGAAGAACTACATTTTTCATCTGCACCAATAAAACAAGCAGAGAAGATTCTAGATTCTAGAGTCTATAAGAAGACCAGAAAGAAGGGGTATAGAGAAAAAAATTGGTAAAATGGAAAGGAAAATCTGATGCAAATGCATTATGGATCAAGTAAATTGAGTTTAAGAAGTTGGTTTTTCATCTCAACTTACTAAATCCAAGGATGGATTGAATTTTTTTGTTTAGGGGAGGATGGTGCAGGAGCACCTAGGCAATCCTCAAATCCCTAGTATTTTGGCTTGTAACTAACCTTAGCCAAGTCAGTTTGTGTATATTCTTAAGGCCTTAGAAGGTCATGTTGAGTGTGTGACTAGGTGGATTTGTGTTAGTGCTAAGTTCACTATTAGTCTTTGTTAGTTGCTTTTAGTAGTTTAGTCCTAGTTTGATCTAAAGTTGGGAAATGGGTTCAAATTATGTCCTAGACCCATGTTGCATGCCAAAGATGCTTCATGATTCAATAATGAGCTTATTTAATCAAACTAAATGGGCTAGAGGCCCTAGTTTGTAGTTTGCATCATAAATGCAAAAGATGCCAAAAGTTGTCATGACAACATTTGCAACTTTTTGCAAATGTTGCAGGCAACTCGACAACATTGGATCCCCTCTTTTATAGGAGTGGGAAATGAATGAACATGGGAAAAAATGGTGGATAAGGTATCTTTAGACACTCTATGGCTCATTTCATGAGGGAGAGTGAATGTATGCAATTTTTGGAGAGTAAGAAAGCAAGTTTTTTCTAAAAATAGTGCACAGTCGACTACTTTGAAAGTTTATGGTGTTTTAATGGATTGAAACATAAGATCAAGAAATGGATTCATGTAGTATGGATAGTTCTAAGATCGTTTCATTCATATTTTTAGTAATTTTGATTTTATTTGTTAACTGTAGAAAAATATCTTCAAACTAGGTAGTTTGCTGGTGTAAATCAGGGTGATTTTTCTTTTATGGATCCCCCATGAAATTCAACAATGGGAAACCGAAAAGGTTTAATGAATGTCTTAGGGGAGCCTCTGTACATAGTGTATATAAAATTAGGAGGTCAGGGGAAATGTTTTTCTAGTTATAAGGTCATGCCCTAGGTGAGTTAGGACAACTCGACTAGGAGAGTGACAGGTAAAAACCTATATGCAGAGACAAGGGTGTGAATGGGAGAACTGAACCAAGTGTGGTATCATTTTTTTTAGGGTCTCATCGGTCCTAGTGTTCATCTTCAAGCCTAAAAAATTCAAATAGATTGAGTTTTGCATAGAAATCAGTAGAGATCTAGTGAGGAGCCAAAATAGGCCTAATAGCCCTACATTTCAGGTTAGAGGTGTACGGACAGATTGGGAAGCCTAGAGCTTAGAAATATTTTAGATTTCCAAAAAGGGTATCTGAATCCAAAATTGGTTTTAGGGGTTGTGTGGAATTTTTCAAAGAAAAGCTTGATAAAACTCACTGGATAGGGCTAATTGGTGTTTTAGGCCTAATAAAACAAATTGGGTATGAATTTGAAACTTGACTAACTTGGGGTTGAAGACTTATGGGATTTGATTTGAGTGGATGTAGAATTAACATTCTAAGTGTGTACAAGACCCTTGTAGCATGGGAGGTGTTGGTATGAATATTTTATCTTTGGGATTCTTCAACACGAATGAAAGCATTGAGATAAAAATGAGATAGTTGTCCTTCAAGGTGAATCACAATTGTTGTGACTCTTAGAGAAGAGCTAGGAGAAGTCTTGAAATCAGTTTCTATGGGTGGTCCTATAGTGAAGAATAGGATCCTAATTGGACTAGGACAAGCAAGGTCCTATCTACTGAATTGTGAAGCACACCTTGGGGATACTTCTATCATAGCCGCAATAGTGTGTAGACGTCCAAAATTGTCCTTATATTAATTTAATTAATATTCCCATAACATTATAGTTAATTTTAATTAATTATATTTGTTATATTCTTCTATCTATTTAATTAAATTTATTTAATTAAATATGATTCATTCTCCTAAGTATTTGAATTTAATTTAAATACTATCCCTTTTAATGTATTAAATATTATTTAATACATTATCCCTCATTATTCCCCTTTAAATAAATTTTTAATTTATTTATTCCTTCACATGACCTAAATTCTACTAAACCACAATTAATCCAAATTAATTTGGATTAAGCTAATTTGAACCTAGATCCTACCCTACTTCACATCACTCTCACCAAATAAACCTATTTATTAATTAACTAAGGTTAATTAAGCTAATTTCTTAATTCCTACAACAATTAGTCTTAATTATTTGCTCACACATGAGTGAGCAAATTTCCAAAAATTTGACTTTCCACATAATTCCTTATTTGGTGCCAACTAGGTTTCTTACACCTATGATGACACCTTCTTACACTTTCTAAAAGTGTCTCATTGGCCTAAAACTCTTACACTCTCTTACACCTTCTTACAAGATCCTTCACATGTGTACTTTAAGTACACTTTGACCTATCACATCCAAAGTTGTTCACACATGTGTGAGAAAAGTTGGCCTCTTGCATGGCTTATGTGTCCCTCATGTGGCACCTATGTGGATGCCACATGAGCTCCACCTCATCCAAGCCCTCTCTCTCCTTCAAAAACTCTATAAATAGAGGCCTTTTCCAAGAGCAAAGCATCTTCATTTTATGCATTGTTATCATGCTAAAATAGTTTTAGAATTCTTAGTTCATTTTCATGCTTTCATTCTTTTAGTTCATAATCTAGAAATCATATGCTAGGATAATGGAATGAATCTAGTTTCTAGTTTTCATGTAATCTTGCATAACATCTTAGTGTAACTTGCATGTTCATTTCAATCATTTGTAATGACTTGAGACAAGTTCCTCATACTTGCTCTTGAGCCTTCCACTCTCTTAGTTGCATTTTTAGATCAATAGTGGGATTTGATATTGTGTTGGGAGAGCACACCCACACACCTCTCTAAGAGAAAATCAACAAGGTCTTGGGTGCCCTTGTTCAGCTCATCGGAGGTTGTAATGAAAGTCTTCTTGTTTTTAGTAGTACATTTTAGATATGCAAAATATTGTTATTTAATGTTTACCTCTAACGTTTTCATGTTTGTGCGTGCTCCCAACAGGTTAGGTTTCATTGCATACATAGTGTACTTCACTAAGTGGGTGGAAGCAATTCCCCTAAATTACATAACTGGAAATTAGATCTCAATGTTCATACTCAACCATATCATCTATCGATATGGAATTCCTCAAACCATCTAAATAGATCATGGTACACCTTTCAAAAACAAAGATGTTAAAGAGATATGTGAACAATTGAAAATCAAGCAAGGGTTCTCTTCATTCTATTATCCTTAAGGGAATGGCCAGGCTAAAGCAAGAAACAAGAATATTTTGAAAATCTTGAAGAAAATAGTTAACGAATCAGGGCGAGACTGGCATTTACAGCTTAGTCCCACATTATGGGCATAAAAAACTAGCCTGAGAACACCTACAAGATCCAATCCTTTCTCCCTAGTATATAGATTAGAGGTGGTCCTACCCCTCTAGGTGAAATTCCATCCCTAAGGATATCATTGATTAACCTGATTTTAGATGAAGAATACAGAGTAGCAAGGGCCAGGGAACTGGAACTACTAGATGAAAGAAGATCAAATGCATTCAACCACTTACAAGGCTATTAGAATTGCCTTAGAAGGAACTATCACAAGAATTTGAGGCCACAAACATTTGAGGTAGGAGACTTCCTCCTCATGGAAAATCAAAAGAACCAAGAAGAGTGAGTAAAACCAAGAAAGTTTGAGCCTAACTGGCTAGGACCATATGTCATTATCAACTCTACCTAGAGTAGGGAATACTAATTGGAAACATCAAAAGGAGATCAGCTCCCCGGATACATAAACAACATGCACCTCAAGAGGTTCTATGCTTGAGGTGTCAATGGTTAAGGCAACTATCTACATATCTAGGAAATACCAAAAAAATAAAAAAAAAATACAAAATGTTACCTTTGTGTAAACTTGGCAAACAGGCGCCTTGGGGACAACAAAAAAATTTAAAAAAAAAAGAAAAAAAAGGTAAAGAGAAACAAAATCACTCTCTCAGTGAAAACCTGACAAACATGCACTATTGAGTAGGTACCTTGGTGAAAACCTTGCAAACAGGCGCTAAGTGTTCAAATCCAGCTTCATGATCAATGAACTCCAAGATCAAAATCTTGAGCAAACTTTTCCGCGTGCAAGGATGACTAACCAAGCTATATCAGAAGAACAATCCCCTCTCAGCACCAACACTTATCCATGGTTAGTACTAGTCCACCAGACTAGTGGGTGATTCTAATGTCCTCAAAAAATCCCTAAAAATTTTAAAAACTCATCGAAAATCCTAAAAAAAAAGATCAAAATGTCCTGAAAAAATCAATCTTCATCAAAAACAATAAAAAAATTCCAAAATCCAAAGCAATAAAACCAACTTGGTTATCAACAAAGAAAAGGGCAATAATGTTAGAATAGTCCCAAAGGATAACTGAGAGGGGGGGGGGGGGGGGAATCA
>MU228029.1:142076-170396 GCA_018584345.1 Thuja plicata
TCTCCTTTAAGAACGCAACCCACATCATCCTAGAAAAATCATCAACAAACAAAATGAAATACCTTTCTCTGTAGTATGATCTTGTTTGAGTAGGACCACACAAATCTGTATGCACTAGATCCAATTTGTTTTCAGCTGAGTTCTTCTTGCTTTTGAAGGAACTCCTTACATGCTTTTCCATAACACATTCCCTGCATATTGTGTCAACTGGTCTTGCAATACTTGGTAGGTCTCTAACTGCTTTAACATTGCTTATCTTTACTATATTGTCAAAATTGATATGACAAAGTCTCTTTGCCATAACCAACTGTCATCCACCTTTGCAATAAAACAACTTACATCAGAATTGAGCTGAAAAACATTAACTTTTCTTTTAGAGCCTGATATAATCATGTCTCCATCCTTTTTTTTAATGATGCAATTGTTTTCTTTGAACTCCAAATGATAACCCTTGTCAAGTAGCTGTCCAAGACTCAGCAAGTTATGATGTAACCCATCAACATATATAACATCATCAGTCTTGTTCTTTCCATCCAAAGTGATAGAACCTCTGCCTATGATAGGTTTAGGAGTGTTATCTCCAAACCTAACCATACCACCTTTGCATTTTTCAAAATGAACAAATCTGTCTTTGTCACCTATCATATGATGAGAGCATCCACTGTCAATGATCCAATCAGTTCTAATGTCTGCTTTGGAAATTAGGGCTAGCTTTTGTTCTTCCTTTCCATCTGCAATGTCCATTTCCTCAAGAAACCTTTCCATGTCTTTAAGGGCAATGAATCCAATTTCATCTTCTCCTAAATCTTCATCAGTTACACCTTCTTCAGCATGATAAAATTCCTTCCTATATTTGGGTTTGTAATCAGATCTGAACTTCTTGACTCTTGTGGGACACTGAGATGCAAAGTGACCAATCTTGTTACATGAAAAACATTTGAATGGAAGTTGTCCTTCATATTTTTATTTTCCTTTTTTTTCTCTTCTAGCAATCATAGCAATGATTTCTTCAAGTTCTTCATCAACTTCTTCTTTCTCATTATGATTGGAGATGTGTAAGGATTTCTTACCATGGACTGAGGCTTTGAAAGTTGTTTCACTTTTAGGTTCTGTCTTTAATCTTGATATCTCAAATGCAGATATTTTGCTGATCAAAGTATCTCTCTTGAAATCTTGTGAGAATTGCATTGTTTCCTCTAGAATATTGATCTTGTTTTCATAGTCTGATGTCAAAGTAGTTAGCAACTTGTCCATTATATCTTCTTCTAATATTTCACCACCATTGTTTCTAATTCCAGATACTGCTTCATTTATCCTTTGATTGTAAGCTCTAATGTTCTCTTCAGGTAACATCTCAAGACTGTTATATATCTTTTTCCATGTCTTCCTGCATGCATTCTTTGCTTGAACATCTCCTTCAAACATATCTTCTAAATACTTCCATATGGTATATGCTCTGTCAATCTTCTTGATCTCAGAAAATTCACTGTTAGATAAGGTGCTGATTAGGGCTTCTTTGGCAATTACATTATTGGTAAATGTTTCCTTTTATCTATTAGTAGCATCATCCTTTGCAAGGTCTTTCAAAGATGGAATTACAACTTCTTGTGTAGAAATTTCAAAGATCTCAAATCCAACGCACTGTAGATGTGTTATCATTTTGTTTTTCCAATCCAGATAATTTTCTCCATCAAACTTAGGGCTTTCTTTTCTAAAGTAAGACATCTGATCTACCTTAAGCTGTTAGGCTTCTTCTCCAAGGCACTTCGCTTTGATACCAATTGTTAGAATAGTCCTGAAGGATAACTGAGAGGGGGGGGTGAATCAGTTATCAGTAACTTAATTTATTTTTACTTCCTTAACTTTACAATACAACAAAGTAAATGCTTAAGCAGATACCACAGTACTAAACACACAATTTGATTACAGGGAAACAAAATGGTAAAAAACCCAGTGGGAATTAGCACCCATAATAAACTATACTTGCAAGTAGTAATCCCTATTAGAAGATATTTCAACCGTATTAGGAGTTGTACAATACAATGCAATAAGTATAATGACCTGGTTAAGGGTCGGACCCTTTTAGGAGTCTTTTACAAGTAACCATGTTAGGGGTGGTGGACTCACTGTCCAAAAGCTCACTACTTGATGGTGAAGGCTACAACCTTCTGAATAATAGATATGCACTATATCTGATGATGAACTATAGAGTAGACCTACTATCTTGATCAATTTTGGTTTTTTGCAATCTTTTACTTCTTCTTCACATAGACTCTTGATGAATGAACCAACTCTACTAATCTGCTCTATACATCTTTCTTGTCTTTTCGTATCATTCACACTTATTGTGTCACCTTTGACTTCCTATAAGTGTCTTCCTCATAGTATGAGATCATGTGACCTATAAGACAACTCTTCATAACATCCTTGTCAGCTCTAGTAAGCACGCAAGATTAATTACAACTGCGCAATTATAAACAAAATAGATGGGACGCTTCACTAAGTCGGCCTCACCAATTTAACTCTAACTTTGCAATCTTCTTGAAACATGTTTGGCACCTTTGGATTAATATCATAAAATCATAACTAAAAATGAATATACACATGCATATACCAAAGATAGGAACAACTCAAGAAACATGTGATATACGTCGGCCCTAAATCGTTACACTTCCAAAACTCTAACTGCCAATAACAGAATTACATAACTTTACTGAAACATCATATATGGGCCTGTGTGTATGAACATAACATAATAAACATGTCAATAATATGTATCTATCCATGCAAGTCTTCATATCATCATTTTGATAAGTACATACAGAATTACTACTGTGTATTATATGTTGTCATCAATGACAAACATACAATCAATCAACTCCTCAGAATCAAATCTCCAAAAATCATGCCATGTCAGTCAATGTCAAAACCATTATCTTTGTGAATCAGCATTGGGCTCATATGACACAACTTTATCAATTTATCAAATCTATCAGCAAGAAAACTAGTGACCAAGCCAATATGTCAAATGTCACAACCATGAGGTTTGTGAATCAACATTGGGACCATCTGACACAACTTGATCAACCATAAAAAATGATTAATAAATCATATCAATCACCTTACATAGTGATGGATACGCTCAAAACCAGACAGGTCAGTCTTATATGAGTCATATATTACTGAAACTAGGCACAATCAAAACAATCAAGTCATTCAATCCTATCAAAAGATTCGAGCCAATCAAGATAACCAAACTGAATCAAGGAACAATAAAAATGTGTACTAGGTTAGTCAGATGTCAATTTATATTTTGTGGTTATGTTCTAACGCTACTCTAGGATCCACCAAGTGTGGAGAGTAGCTATGATGGATCATGACTTATTTTCTTTTATTGTTGTATAGTTGAATTTTCACTTCGATTTTGGGGACATGATGATTTAGGATAAATGTGGTACGTGTTGTCACTTATCTGGCAGCCATGCAATTCCACAATCTAAGCTTAACCCTAGGGAAGAATTGGGAATTCCTTCTTTGTCGTCTGCTTGTTTATTTACCAATAGAATCATAATGGTATCCAGATGGACTCTAGGTGCAATGAATTTCTATCTCAGTTTTTATGGGCTTTCTTCTTAAAATCAAGAGTTCACGGTGCTATCCAGATGGAGTCTAGGTACATTGAAATTCTATCTTGGTGTTTTAGCATTTCTTTTTGAAATCAAGAGCTCATGGTGTTTTCTAGATAGACCTTGAGAGCATTATAATTCTATCTTGGTTTTCTTTTTTTCTTTTTTTTGGATCGTTTAGAGGGAAAAGTGGTATCTAGATGGTCAATATCTAGGTGCTTTTGGATATCTTTCTTTTCAATTGGGGAACATAGCTGAACCCAAATGGTCAATATTTGGGTGCACTAAGTTCTCTTTCTATTCAATCTCTCTACTCCTTCTGCTTATCAAGAGGTCGTGGCGATATTTAGATTGTTTGTGATCTAGATGCATTGGACACTCTTCACAATTTAATAAAAAGATGCAATGATGACAAAAATTTGAAACACAACAGTGACTTGGGTCACTCATCCATTCTATCAATTCATATCTATCAAAAAATCAAGAATCCTTTCTATCATTTGATATCTATCAATCAAATCCCAGATAACACATTTCCACTAACTATCTTCTAACTAACACATGCATTACTCAAATATTTTGTGCAGAATAGATTGTATCCTTTTCATTTAAAGTGCATAAAAAAAAATGAAAAAATATATCAGTTGCATACATGGTAAATCATATCACACGCATCCATAATCATCTCATATAAACATGCATTTCATTTCCACCATCCTGCATACACATGTCAGTATCATAGGAAAAGTAAATCATGCATCTAAGAGTCTGCATAATAGAAGCAAATTGCATAAACATTTCAACATCTAATGACAATCATGTAGAACCATACATATAGAAAGTAAATCAATAGCTGCATCTCATATAAATCAAAATATATGAGTACAATGAAAAGTCACAAGTCTAGATAAAAGAATGTGATCAACATATATGTCAATAAATATAAGTCTTTCAAGATACAATCATCGATAAACCTCAGAGTATATTGATGGATCTCACTACAAATATGATACATGATACAAAAATAAAGTTTGCAAGTGTCAAAAGAGCTACCCCCACCCTTTCCACCAGGTGGACGAGGGGGTGGCATATCAAATGCAGGTCTCTATGATGGACCAGCACCCCCAATACCACTGCTCTATGACCTCTATGCTCTACTTGTTCGCTGTGAGGCTATATAAATCAGAACCTGCAGAGATGAAGGAACATCGCCCTCATAGTGGCACCGCAAGTACTCAATCTCTCTTTGGGCCTCATGCCCAGATCTATAATAGTAGTCCAATACATCCTGATGTGAAGCATCTTGTACACTGTCAATAAATGATTGGACTTTAGCTCGAGCATGTCACTCTCTAACCTCCAACACAGTCGCCCTGGCCTCAACTGCTACAAACCTACTCTCTAAATAAGTGGCACGAGCATCAGAAGAAGAAAGTCTAGCCTGCAAATATGCAATTTGCTATGTCAGTCTCACAAGATCAGAAGGATCTATATCCATCGCTCCTATAGTCACATCCATGTCTCCCTCCTCTTCCCTATCCCCTTATCCCTCATCTCTCCTCTTCATCAAAACCTAGGAGTCCTCACTATCTACACTTTCCCTAATACTGCTACTCCCACTAGAAGTGCTAGAACCTGCACTCTCTGCATCCAAGGCCTCAACATCAATATCCCCTATCTCCACATCTACATCCTCTGCAATGAATCACTCCTCCAAGCTCTTTGGAAGAACAAAATTAGTGCAACGATGCACTCCTTGATCCAAATGATGACCCTCCTCCTCCTCTAGGACAAAACCTAATACAACTCTCCTCCCACTACTCTTCCCACCCCTCATCCTCACCCCACCACCAGCACCCCAGGACTAGGATCATCTCTGTCATCACCACCCCTCCTCCACCCACCATCCCGGACCCCATCTCTCTCCTAGCATCCATCACTACCACCTCCATCCATGCCACCTCAATCTCTACCACCCCCATCCCTCCCTCGACCCCGCCTCCGATGTGGCCTCCTCAATAGTCTACTAACAACTGGTCGGGACACATTAGTGAGTGGCTCTGGACGGGTAGACGACCACCTTGCATCATATTGTGGAGTAGTGCCTGGAAAAAAACAAGTTAAGATATTAGTAACATATACATGATCAACATAAAGTACTATTTAAAGGAAAGCTACATCTAAAATAGTGCAGAACATATAACTAATTATGGACAGAAAAATAGAGAAATACATCAAGCAGGGGCAGAATTAGAATACATACCAGCATCCATAGTAGAATATCTCTAAGTCCATGCAATAGGAATGAGACCCTAGAACTCAGTAATAGTTGCATCCAGAGGAGAAAATGCACCCCAAAGAGTAGCATCTTTTGATCTACGAGCAAAGTAGGGATATGAATCAGTCACATCCTGCCTCTCCTAAAACTGATGCAACACCCTATTGGTGTTGTGGAAGTCTATCATATGCACGTGCCTACTGAAATGGACGATCAGGAACCTCCAGTGATGATAGAAAGGTAAATGCACATCCTCCCCATACTCTACTATATAAAAGCAATAGATCAGTAAAAGAAAGTGCATCATAACCATATAAATCCCTATAAGGTGTCACCCTAGTTGACATATATTGTGAGGCAGTATTTTCCCAGGTGCAACCATTTGATCCATAAGCTATGTTGATCTAAAACATAGTTGGACTCAATGTAATATGCCACCCTTTTTGTGCTATGTTTTATGTTTAGAATATGTTTTGATTGTTTTTGCAATGTTTTTAAATGACAAATATAGTGCAAATAAATAGTAAATATTGCAGCATCACACCATAGGGAGATGCAATCTTAAAGTCCTATAGGATAACTTTTGAATACAAAAATACTATTGTTGAGTATGAGGCCCTAATTATAGGACAAATGATTGCAATATAATGAAATATAAAATATCTTCAAGTTTACGTTGACTCCATATTGGTCATCCGTCGGGTGAATGATGACTATGAAACAAAAGATGAGAAACTTGTCCCATATAAGACTTTGTTTGATACTATTAAGAATAAGTTTGAGACCATCATATTCAATCAAGTGCCCTAAAATAAAAATAAATGGCACATGCAATATTGGATACTATCACATCTATGCTTGACATGCCACCAAATACATAGAGATATTAATTCTCGGTGTAATAGTTATTTGTACCAACCTTTGAATGTAAACAATCTAAGCTTGTGTGCAAAATTATTGGTCCCAGTTCCCCTCGGTAGAAGCCCATATATGATTACCTAAATGCCCAAATATTACTCCCTTACCTATATAGAAACCAATGTTGATCCTTTAACCATCAAGCCTCTAGATATATGATCATTAGTGACAACCTTTATAGACATTCCTTTGACCAAACCCTCTTCTAGTCTCTCGATTCAAAAGAGGCACAATCCATATTATTAAAGGTACATGATGATATATATGGAGGCCATTTCCATGGTATGAATCAAGAAAAGAAAGTTGTTAGAACTAGATATTATTGGTGCACTATGGGATAGGATGCCCAAAGTTTCACAAAGAGATGTTATAAATGTCAAATTCATGGGATTTAATTCATGCACTAGTACAAGAATGTTGACATGTTGTATCCTCATGGCCCTTTTATCAATGGGGCCTTGCAATTATTAGAAAGATTCATCCTATGCTATAAAATGGCCATAAGTACATAATTACAATAATATAATATTTCACAAAGTGGATAGAAGCTAATCCCATGATGGATATCAAAGACAACCAGATTGTAAAGTTCATTTTAAACTACATTATATGCAGATATGGGATACCTTTGGCCATCGATATAGACAATGGGATACCATTCAAAAACCAAGACGTGAAAGAAACTTGTGAAAAAATTCATATCCAACAACGGTTCTCTTCAATATATTATCCACAGGGTAATAGTCTAGTGGCGGCATCTAACAAAACAATCATCAAAATCCCCAAAAGTATTCCATATGACTCTGGTTGTGATTGACATGTACATTTGAATCTAGCATTGTGGCCATATTGCACCAATATCTATGCCTCTATAGGTGATCTAATCATTCATTAGTCTATCATGCATAAGTGATACTCCATGTTGAAGTTGAAATACCATCAATGTGAGTGTCTACCCATCACTTAATCAAAGTAAAAGACTACAGAGCGTCAAGACTATATGATCTAGAAATGTTAGATTAAAAAAAGATAGGTTACACTAGCTCATTTGCAAGCATATAAGAATAGTCTTAAACAAAATAAAAATAAGAAAGTCAAAAATCATAAATTTGAGGTTGGAGATTTCGTCCTTCATGCCAACCTAAAAAATAAAAAAAATAATGACAAATCAAGAAAAAATGAAGAAAATTGGTTGGGGAAATTTTTAGTCACTACATAATATGGGTCCAAGGCATATTTGTTTGCAACACCAGAGGGAGAACCATTGTCAAGTCCTATCAATAGCATGCACCTTAAGAAATATTGTGTATAAAATCAAATTTCCTTGATGAAAACTTGGTAAACAGGTGTCTCAGTGACCAAAAAGTGATAAAGATAAATAAATTATCCCTATAGTGAAAACTTGGAAAACATGCACTTGGGGTAGGTACCATGGTGAAAAAATGGTAAAAAGGTGCTACACGTAGCAGTCACTGCTCTATTATCTATCTTTTCTCTATCTGACCTAGCAATGTATGTATATGACCTTCACCCATTTCATTATCTTCCTTTCATCCATCTATTATGTAACCCCTCTACATGGACCTATCATTAATATAATCATTATCCTTTTGTGGCCTTTGGCTGGTCAATATTTAGCATCATCTCTTTTCACGTTTAGTGTCACACATGTCAGCCACCCTAGCCTTTGGTCCTTTCACATAGCATAAAACTTGGAGCAGGGGCTAATTCTTGAAACATGGTTAGTAGAGGGATTACTCTTCATTAACACATTGGAGGATACCAGATGTAAATATTTTAATGTTCTGAAAAAATCTTAAAAATTAAACAAAGTCCTGAAAAATATAAAAATTATAAAAAAAGAATAAAAAAATTAAAAAATCTCAAAAATCCTATTTAGTATTCAATAATTTTAAAAATAAAAGAAGTAAAGTGTTGGATTCTGACACCAATGTCATTTCATTTCATTGTCATGCTAATTTTTGTGTCATTTTTAATAAATTTTCCTTTTGCAACAAGACATACATTTCGACATATGTGATCACAAGATGTAGAACCATAAGCTCATGGAATCATGCATCAATAGAAAAACCTATCCAATAGAGTTAGAAATTAATTTGATCAAACTTCTAATCATCAATTGGTCATTATTATGCGGTCTTTTATCACTTTTTCTATCATATTTTTTCTTATACAAGACGTGTCCTTCGCAAAATTATATTGTCGTGATCTATCATGTGTCTTATGTAGGATGAGTCCTTCCTCAAACTAGACACATTAATCATTATTATTATCATGTCATTATCATTGCACTATCAAGTTTGACAACTCAATCTGACTGGTTGTTAGCTTTCATGGTTTAGTGGGTCTTATATTTTATTGATCTCATTTTGGCATCATGTTCTTTTGCTACTCAAGGATATCACCTAGTGATGAGAGTGGTCAGGGTGGTGCATGGTCTTTTATTTTTATTTTATTTTTTCATCGTGTTCCTATTTTACTCAAGGATACCACTAATAGGTGAGAGTGGCCAAAATGGTTCACATGGTATTTAATTTTTGTATTTATCTTCTATTTTTCAAAGTACAGAGATACAAAAAGATATCCCTATCAAAGTATAGAGGTACAAAAAGATATTGCAAAAAAGAGACTATGTAATCGAGGAATATCACATGAAGTCATCATCCTTGTAGGGTACCCATGTCACCCATCCCTTTTGTCCTTCCATACACTTGATCACTTCATCTTTTCTAATATGTTGTCCATATGGGTGGGTCAGGAGATCTTCTACTGGAAAGTATGGTCCTGGTATAGCAGTGATAGGGATTGCATTGATCATTGGGTTGTCCTCTTTGTAAAGGCCTTTAACTTCTTTCATGAAGTTATGGAGTGCAGCTCTGAAGGGGAAAATCTCTTGGGATTATCTTGACTAGGTGTATATATGGGAGACCTCCCATAACCACAATTTGACCATACCATGCTTCAAGAGGTCCTCTAGCTTCTTCCTTTTAATCTTTATTGTCACTGTCACCTGCACAATAATTTTATGGTATATGAGCCTCTTGAGAGACTCAGTAAAGTTTTTGTAGTCACCACCAAAAACAATATCATTTCTCATTATCAATATATTCCACATAATTAAAGTAGAGGGGTAAAAGAAAAATAATCTGTCACCCTTTTATAAAGGAAAATGCTAACAAAATCAAAGTCGTTCAACTTCAATAGTATAAAAGTGACATTTATGTTTGGAATTTGAAGATGATGTAAACTAATTAAATGTGTTAAAATGGATTAATTTTATGATTAACATTTTTAATATATTTTTTTTATTACGTTTTGATATGCTTTTTTAATTTTTAAAGATGATTTTTCAGTTGCAGAAACATACTAAAAATTAGGGGTCTAGTTCCCACCAAAAATTATATGTAAATCAACATTTTTTCCTCTAATTTCAAAATATGTTATAGATGACATATATAGCTAGTGCATGAAGAAATAAAAATTGGTTTGTGACCTATATTTTCTCTTTTATAACAATTCAATTTCCAACTCACCTGAATTTGATAGTTTTCATCTCCCACCATATTTTTCATAACAAATATATCCCAATCAAAAAAAGAAATATATATTCTTAAAGAGGACTCTCTCTTCTAGTGCACCATATGTTTTTCAAATTTATTTAATATGATTTACTATTTTTTTCTTTCTCCGAATCAACATCTCCTTGACTGTTAAAATACCTACTTGCAATATTTTTAAATTATAATAGACTATGTCTAATTAAAACACTATAAAATCTATAAGAGGATATTCATGACTCTAATATCTACAAAAGGGTATTTTTGTATTTTTGTAAAAATATCATTGAAAAGACTTAGAGTTATTGAAACGTCACTTTTCTGAAATAATTTTATTTCTATTGTAATTGGACTCAAAGTGGTATAAAACATACATATAATAAACATTTCCAATTGGAAAAGTTAAAGCACTTATCTAACTTAGCTATAATGAATTTAGCTATACCATATGTTTGACCAAAATTGATTTTTAGTTAGAAATACTAAAATTCAGCTGTGCTGATAAGTTATCCTAAAAGGTGACAGATTATTGTGCTTTTACCCAGAGGGAAGTGTAAAAAAAATATTAAAAGGCTGCTTCAATCCATTATTATGACCAGAAATGATTTCTAAGATAGAGGCCACATAATATTGTGGGAAGCCAAATAGATTCTAGATTTCAAGAGAAAATGGGCGGGTAAGGAAAACATTACTAACAAATTCAGGGAGAGAGAAGAAGGAACATAGACTAGGTTCACTACTTGTAAGTCTGAATGGCAGCCTGTGCAAGAGGAGACATCACATGAAACATTTAATATTAGGCTTAGAAAAGGAGGACCAGAGATTTGCAAAATAATTTGAACCATATCTTAGGCTCAAGGTTAAGGTTCCAACAAGAATTCACATGTGGGAATATAGCGAATTATTTAGTAAGGAGACCATATAATTGCTTAGAGCTAGACTTAGTAACAAAGGTTCCATATGATCGAGGATACTATGGCTAATTTCATAAAGGAGTTTCCTCAGAATGTTTATGCCTGTGTGTTTGATTATGGTTTTGATATTGATGAAAAAATTAAAAAAGAAATCGAGATAGCTATGATACCTATTCAGAAGAAAATAAGTGGGAATGAGGAAATGTTAAAACATTTGCTAAGTCTGGTGAACACAGGTATGAGGTCTACTCTGGAGAACTTGATTTCCCTGAGTAAAATTCTGGAAGGAAACAAAGATACCATTGACCTTACTGATCCTACCCAGTAGCTGGGACCTGGCACTCGTACTAGGTCAAAGAAGCAGAAGGCTGATGATCAGGATATTCAAAAGCTGAAAGACAATGTGAAGACCATGCAGGCTCAGCTGGAGGAATCTGAGAGCCTCTTGAAGACTTTGTTTTGACCTCGGTGCTGGTGGCTTTCTTTCTCTGTTTCTCTTCCAGCGTCTTTTTTGTTTTTTTCTTTGTAGGTGCTTTTCATTGAATTTGGGAGTTGTCCCTTTGTAGCCTGCTTCTTTCCTTGGGGAAGCTTGTTGTTCTTCAGGTTTTCATGCCTATCTATCTTCTCTTTTGTTAAAGGGTTTTGGGGTCCCTTCAAAACCTATTTTTACCATAATCAAAAACAAAGGTTCCATATGACCACCTAAACTGGAGGTGGAAATCATTTTAAACATACATATGTTTGTGTAAGAATAAATCAACACATGCTTCGTTAATGACAAAGTAGGTTCAAAATTGAGAGTTGGGGAGGTAAAATATGCTTTTCATATCATCCTAGTCTACAAGTAGGTCATCCTGGAAGATGTTGGCCTTGTAAGAGATGCCTTTTTCATTCCACTTTTTAGTTGAACATCCTTGAAGGAGTGCTAGAGGTTTCTCTCTAATTTTAAGGTTCCACCAAATAGACCTATTGCCACAAACTTTATCATTACTGTGGAAGATCTTATTATGTGTGATAATGTGTTTGATAAAATTCCATTCTTTCCAGATTGATTTGAAAACAACAGATCCTTGAAAATTAATCTCAATCTCCCCTACTCTAATATCATTCATTGCTAGGTTTTTCCAAAGTCTTCCTTTCTTGGGGTGTCCCCTCAATATATTTATTTCTATAAGGGCCTTCCATGGCTCATCTCTCTCCAAAGATTTAGTGATCCATTTACTAGCCAAGGAGATACCTTTTTGAGGCCTTTAAGTCCAAGACCACCCTATTTCTTTCCTGCAGTACACCAATCCCATTTAATAGCATGGCCTTTTTTGTTGCCTCTACCATCTGACCATAAGTAATCCCTAATGATTTTATAGAGGTGAGTAAACTAGTATTGATAGAAAAGAAAGGTTGAGTAGTAATAAATAGAGTAGGAGGACATAATATTTTGGCACACTTGTACTTTGCCTACCAAGGAGAGGTACTGGTTATCCCACTTTTCTAGTTTTTTTTCTACGTTATTCTCCACCCATAACCACATTGTTTTTAAGTTTGGGCTAAGGGAAAATGGGATGCCAAGGTATTTAACTTGGAAGTCTAGTTCTTCCCATCTGAAGTTCCACCAAGAAAGCCAAATTTAGGGCTCCTTTATCCAACCTAAAAAGATGTATTTTTTCATTGATATTCTACTACCTGATGCTAAGAAGAATAGGTTGATTTTGTCCATGAATTTGGTTAGATTTTGTGTGTCCAATTTTAGTAGCAAGGTTGTATCATCTGTAAAATGTATGTTGGATATCTCCTTATCCACAGGTTGTTGAACAAGATTGAGTTATCTAAGATCAGGTGGCCACCTGCTTCAGCAGCTATTACAAAGAGGGCAAGGACTAATGGGCATCCTTTCCTTATTGATCTGGTCAACTTAAAACTATTCGATCTAGCACCATTAACTTCTACCTATGAAAGGGATCTATTCATTAATGTTTGGACCATATTGACAAAGTTGTTAGGTATACCCAGTGCAGTCATCATCATATAGATAAATTCTCATTCTTCTCTATCATAAGCCTTCTCATAGTCAAGAAGAAGCATGCATGTCTACTGATTATATTCTCTATCCCATTGCATGGCTTCCCAACAAGTCACCACAATTTCTAGATTGAGTCTTCCTTTCACAATGCCAGTTTGGTTGTAGTCTATAATATTGGGAAGCACATTTTTAAGTCTGGTAGCCAATAATTTTACTATGATCTTATATGAGGTATTAAGGAGAATGATAGGTCTCTAGTTATTAATCAAATATGTATCACCCTCTTCAGGGATGAGTTTAATAAGGCCATTGTTAACTTCCTTCCCCAAGGTATCATGGGAAAAGGCTTCTCTATAAACCTCCAATAGGTCATGGCTAATCCATTCAATAATATTTTTGTAAAATTCTATAGGTAGTCCATCTTCCCTGAGGGCTTTGTCAAGTGCCATCTGGGAAATGACATCACTGATTTCTTCTACTTTAATAGGAAATCTGAGTAGGACTGAGTCCTCATCCTTTACTTTATTGGTGACTAATTGAATAATTATGATTCTTTCTTCTGCCATCTCTATACCCCTACTTTCAGAGCTGAAAAGTGATTAGTAGTATTCCTTAAAGGTTTGGGGAATACATGATTGGTCATCAATTTTAGTACCTTCCACCCAAATTTCATCAATTCTACTTCTGGCCTCTTTCTATTTTAGGAGGTTGAAAAATAACTTTGAGCCTTTTTCACCATGTTCCACTTAGTTACTTATGGATCTAATCTTCATGACTTTGAGTGTGTCATTTTGAATCTTCCTAAGCTCATCCTTGGTATTGGCCAACTTCAATGTGACCACTTTAGAGGAGGGGTTATTTTGCAGGTCAAATCCTGCCTGAGATAGTTCTTCCTGTAATTAGATTTCTTCCCATCTATAATCTCATGCTCTCTTGCCTCTAGAAGTTTGGAATAAATTTTTTCAACTTGCTAAGTTCTGGGCCCATTTTTCTCTAGCACTAGTATGATTAACCATTGACTGATTGAACCATTTAGTCATAAAGATGAAATTCCCAATGCCTAGATCATCCAAAAGGGAGATATTAAGACATAAAGAATCCTTGGCAGTGCATCTCTTAGGAGTAGATCCAGAGGAAATAAATCTAGCAGTGATTTGGTGGTGGTTAGAGAGGGTAAATGAGATAGCTCTGACATCCCTATAATCCTCATCTCTCTGAAATTTAAAGGCTTCATGGTTGTAGTAGAATATTTCCATCCTATAATAGATCCTTTTACTTTCCTACTGAATGTTTTACCATGTGAAAAAAATATCATTGTGGTCATCTTTGCATCCACTTAAAGGATCAATGAGTTTGTGTTTACCTAGAAACTTGTTCCCGAAAATTTGCTCACAGCCCTTCCACTCCAATTTATTACCCCTATCTTGTCTTGGGTGTTAACTACCATATTGAAATCATCTATTAAAATCCAAGGGATTTCCTCTAGGATAAAAACCTATATCCATAATTCAGTTCTCTCCCTATAGTCGTTAGAGGCATAGACTAAACATAATCTAAACTTTTTGTTATGATCTTCAAAGATAATCCAGATTGCCCTCTTGCATGGTGAAATGCCCTAGTTTAGAACATGTTTAGCATAGAGGGGACTAAGTAGGATGTAAATTTCACCTTTTCCCCTACTATGTGAGGTGGAGAAGGAAGTGACATCCCTCCAGATGTAGTTTAGAGAGATATCTAGTAAAAAAATAGTGGCTTTGACTTCTTGAAGCATCAAGCAATCAAATCCCTTACTGAATCTCTTGAATCTATGAACTATATATTTTCTGTTTGAGGAATCCAGTCCTCGGACATTTCAAGAGGAAATTCTAATATCCATAAGGTCATGTAGAGGATTTATAACTAATCCTAAAGCCTAAGTAGCAAATAGGGAATTCATTAGTACGTGCATTTGTAGGCTCTTTTTTGTTACTAGAACCTACTGGTCTACCTCTTTTTTTCTTGCAACTTTTTGGGCGAGAGTTGTCCCCTTCCACCATGGGGCTTTCTTCTCTTGGTAGATATTTTTTAGATCTTGGTTTCATTTTGATTTTTCTATATTTGAGAACTTCTTCCCAAGGGATTTCAACAAACGGTACTGTGCCCCAATTCTTGTTGATACCATTTTCACTCAAAACATCTTTGAGGGAAGATCCTTGTATGTGAGGTTATGGGGTATGCTCTCTCCTCTTGTTGACACCATCCAAACTAGGAGGGGTAAAAGGGAGTGCTAGATCATAAGGCTCAGATAGAGGACATGTAAGGGGGGTTAGAAGGGATGGCCATTAGGTCATAATCATGAAGTGATCTCTTGATAGGAGGTTCAATATCAGTCACCTCATTCTGTTCATCTGTAGTATCCATATAAACTTGACCAATTTCCCTAGCCCCAGACTTACCTTCTTCTAAGGGCCTTCCATATAGACCTCCCTTGTTATCCATTCTACTTTGGGTGCGTTCACCAAGAGGGGGAGGTTGATCCACTAGTTTTTCATTAATATTGCCTCTCGTTCTGTTGAAATCTCCACCAACTCTTATAATTATGTTGAAAGCAATTGTTGGGCATTTTTTGAGCGCCTTCTTTTTTTCCTCTTAGGAATAGGAAGGCTCCTATCCCCATTTTATGAACAATCTACAGTGTCTTGCAAAAAAAGGGAAACTCTATCCAGCCCAAGGGAAACATACAGAGCATAAAGGGAGGAATTGTTAGGGTTAGGAAGTTTGAGAGAACAGGGGATAGTATTTGGGGTAGGAATAATAGGAGGGTCAACATTCTGAGCATCAATGATAGGCATAAGGTTGTTTTTATGGGTCACCTACTTAGGCATAATGGTCTCATCTCTGGTGGGGGATGATTTTTAGGTCTGGGTGGTAAGAGAGGGAAATTGCTTCTCCTATGACCGTCCCTCTTGTTAGATCTTTTTCTTACAGCACAACTTTAATGTGACAATATACTTGTATACTTGAATGCAAACTCCTATGGTATGCAAGAGAAATGCTAATCAATGAGGGTATTATATAACATCTGGGGAAACTATTACCTCCTCCTTTTTTGAGATCCAATGACTCGGGCAGGTATTACCTATGGATGATTACTGAATGATAGCATCTTTTAAGTGGATGATCTTCTTACTAATTTCCTGAAATGCCTTTTAATGGATCAATAAGTAAATGAATATGCAAATGACTATGAATATCCTGATACAGAGCCTAATGATACAAACTAGTATTTTGACAACAGCGAGTAGTAATGCAATAGGGATTCTCATCCTTCTTCCTTTTTGAGTCCCTATGAACTTCATGAGGGATAACCTATTTTGACTCTCTCTTAAAGGAATCAGTAAACTAAATTGTATTCCTTAAACACAATTACTTGAATGGAGGATATATTTGAAATGTGAATGATTGAATAATTTAAAATATTGGTTGGATAATGAACAATTACTTAGCCAACTATAAACCAGTGCCTAATCCTTGGTCTATGAGTCAATTTCAGGTATAACTCGATAGTAAGGTGATCAATCAAATACTTGCAACAAAGATAAAATGCCTTATAGATTATCCTCTTTTTACTACTTTGTCATTAGATCCTTAAACTAATGCTAAGCTCTCTGGGGTAACTTGATATAATTAATCCTTCCTTGAAGGAGCTCACAAATGACCGCACAACCACCTTGTGATCAGTATGTCTAAGTGCCTTACAAACAAACATACAATAACTTTAACATAAATGAAAAGAGACAACCAAGATGTAGAAAATAGATTGCAAAATATTTGTATTAATGTCTTAAAGCTTCAAATACATTTAGATAGACAAATAGTACAAAGACTCAGACAAATTTTAGCAGTCTGCCTTGTAATTCTATTTCATAAATTTCCAACTCTAACCCCTTAAAAAATGATACAAGAGATCTATATATAGGCCGAAACCATCTTGGAATCCTTAAGATAAGGATGCATCAAGCTTCATATGGATTAAAATACCTAACCCTAAAATCAAGAAAAGACAAAAGAGAGGAAAACACCAAGTGGTGGAAGGACAAAACTAAAGAATAAGATCTGATTTCCTCCTTGTCTTCTTGTGGATGCTAGAACCTTTGTATGTATATGTTTAGGATAGCATTTGATATTTGTAATGAGATCTAGTGACCGCCAATATGGGCTAACTTAAACTAGTCTTTAAGATTGCTAACCTTCCTGTGCTCAAAGAACAGGTGCCATATGTCCTCTACTCTGTATCCAAGATGTATAAATCAATTTCAAAAACCTTCCTTTTCTTTTGTTTTGTCAGTATATCCCATGTTGTGACCTCTGCATCGGTTGGCCAATTAAATTTCTAAATATTTTTAAGCTTTGTCTTTAATTTGTCCCACCTAGCATCTATAATATTCTTGACATCTATTACAAACCTATTGAAATCTATCTCTTCCTTAAAGGCTTCATCCAAAACTTTATTATATCTCTCCATATCCAACTCACCTTTGTTAGAGATATATACCTCTTTACTAGGCATTACATTATCAAATTTTGAGATCCATGCTCCTAGTGGCTAAATCTATTTGTCTTCTTCCCTTATTGATGACACAAATTTATTATAATCTAGCCCAAACATCTGCATTCTAGCCTCAATCTGATTTACTTTACCCTTACAAAATGATAAAGTGAATCCTATCTGTTCTATCTCCTCTGACACTTGGACTACCATATCTGGTAGATCTGATCTTAGTGTCTGCAAGGATGCTAACCTCTCAAAAATACTTGTTCTTACTGACCAAGTAGCATAGTAGGGATTCAAAATTGCAACAAAATTATTAACCTTAGCTTGGAGGCGTAGAAACCTACCATATGCATCATACACAATATCAGCTTTATCTTTTATTATCTTTATTCTATGTTGCAATATCTCTGTTAGTGCACCTAATATAACTTCATTGTTCTCATTGACCGCTTGCCTTGTTTTCCCTGCATCATACTCTATTTTCTCTATCTAGATCTCAACATCCATTACCTCTTTAGGTTTAGCAGGCGAAACCTCTGGCTTTTCTAACAATTGTTGTGTCAATTCGTCAATCAATTTCTCTTGTGAGTTGATCTTGATAAGACACAATTCTCTGTCTTTAATAATGACACTTGTTTCACCAACCAATTTATTGAATCTCTTAGATAATTTGGCAGTCTAAGCCTCATTTAATTGTTCAAAATGTGTTAGCACTTGAGATATCTATAATTACCCTGTGTTTTGGACATATCAAAAGATCTTGTCCCCTTCCATTTTTTCTTGTATATCCAGCATAGATGGTTTTTGATCTTTTGGAGCTAAGCTCCACAATGCCAGTGCTTGGGATTTTGGATTGTATCCAAATCCCTTGATCATCTCACCAACTTGGAATTCTGATGATAATTTAACATCATGATGCTTCCTTATTTGGTATATTATGAAGGTCGAGGACAAATCCCATCCTTCTACTAACAATATACCACCTGATTTTACTAGTTGTCTGGCTTCTTAAGGAGTTAGATGTTCTAATTCAGGATCATAATCCTGTAACTCTTGCAAAGCCTCCTTGGTTACTGGGTCACCTCCTTCCAATTTCAGCTTTGTACTCACCTCCTGTCACGGGTTCCAAATAAGGAAGTCCTTGAATTCCTTAGTTTTTATGAAATTATCATCATTTAAAAATTGTTGTTGATGCAATACTCTTTCATTAGTGCAAGTTACAAGAGGCAATTCAATTTCCTCTTCATTATCCTTTTGTATCATTTTACCCTTCCTTATTTTCTTTCCAAGCTCATGGTCATAAGGCCTATGTCATGTGATAAGGGAAACAATTCTATCCTTTTTCTTCTCTTTCTTCTTCTCATGAGATGGATCCTCTTTTTCAATATTTTGTCTTTTTGGTGGGGGATCATTTGTAACTTCTTCCTTAGGGACTTGTGTTAGTTCAATTATATTTTCTCCTTGTTCTCCCTCTATTTCTTCTGTAGGCTGTCCTTCAATCAATGGTCGATCCATTGTTGGGGAGCTAGGCACTGAGTATTCTCCTTGAGTATCCTCTTCATACTCTGATGATGAGTGTTCTTGTGGCCCTTCTCTGGCACTACAAGTGCATCTTCTAATTGGTTGCATAGGAGAGTATGTGATTCTATCATGGCATCTAGCCTGTTCAAATATGGCAAGTTTGGGAAGAAATCCCCAAAAGTAATGCCTTTTCTCTTGACACGTCTCTCTAGATCCATTAGTTCATTGAACTTCTCAGCTTTTTTATCAATCTCCCCATCATCCATCATATTTATGATGAGGTCCTACTCCATGCATTTATCATGTTCTTGGTTAAAGGGAATGGTAGGTTTCAAGAGCTTCCTAGCACTTAATATAAACCCCTCTATGTCTACAAATCTACACAGGGCAACACTCATTCTGTAGTGTCTTATCCATTAATTTATTGGATCTTCTGCCTTCTTGCCAATTGTGAAGTGGAATATCTCAAATTATCTTGGGGTAAAGGTACCCTTTCTATGAGGAGCTAAGTGTTCCTTGTCTATTAAAATTAGTTTCCTGATGAATTCTATTGTTGCAATCCTAGGTGGCACATAAGACGGGAGAATGTGGGGTGGGTAATTGATACCATATACCCTTATCAAAGTATAATTCTTCTCATAGAAGAAGTCTCCCCAATTATGATCTCCTAGCCATTTGTCCACACACTGGCATGGCCTCAATAGCTATAGTACCTTTAATGGCAGTCTGGTCTTGTTCACACCTAGAAACCTAAGTATTGAATAAATTATCCAATTCTCAAAGCACATAACTCCTTCTCCCTAGATGTGTAATTCCACACTCTCAGCCAAAATTGAATGGGGTCAGCTTGGCCTTGATGAAACCTCTGTTGCCTTAAACACTGATAATTCATAATAGGGAAGTTGTAGTATAAGATTAAATGCATAAGAATGGAATAATGCATAAATCTAGGATGGTCCTTATTTTGTATATCAACAAACCCCTGCTGCATTTGATCTATGATATACTAAATATAATCATAGTTTGAAGTGGTATGAGGGCTCTACATATCCAGGACCATCATTAGGATGTCTAAGGTAATTCTCTCTGCTCCTCCATCCTTTCCCAATGCTCTGCATAATGCATAGGAGATGTACTTCATATATAAGTTTAGGTCCTTGTAGTAGTATGGGGTATTCCCTAGGATGGGTGCTAGGTAGTTCTTCATTTTCCTTGGTACATGATGCTCTTTGATCTATTTGACTGCAATGCCAAACTCCTGGTATACCTATTCTCTAAGCTCTTCAAGTTTATCTTAGTGGTCATGGGATAGTACACATTGAAAGCCTTCATGAATTAATTCTTGTCTAAGGTTACTAAAGACTTTCCATCGGCCTTTTTGATGTTCTTAGTGAGAAAATCATACCTACTAGCCAATTATAAAATAAAATCAACATTTACAAAGATCTCAGGAACTATTAACCTGGCTAATCCACAAGTCCATGGGTTTGAAACTAGCATAACCTCATCACTATTATTAAAAAAGTAATAGAACACGGAATAACCAGATGAGCCTGGGGTTTAGCATCTCTAATAAAACTCAAATCATCAGTAAGGATATCAGCACTTACCTTTCTGTTCTAGCTTGAACCTGGAAGCAATGTGAGGAATTCATCTGAATAATTTCTTTTTCCTTTTGTATCATCTTCGGCATCACAACTTCTCCCACTGGTTGAAGCTACACTTAGCGCTTGACTTTTTTTTTTGTTCTGATCACACCCTTTACACTGATATTGAAATAAATATTATGCAAACCCTCACCACCAGCTGTGAATTTCTCTGTAATTTGAACTTCTAAACACTGCAAAGACCACCAATTATACTGCTCTCTGAATTCTAGACCAAATAATCACTTCTTTGAACACTTACTAATTGGAAATCCTACTTTTCTCAGAAAATGCTGATCACATGTAAAATCTTATGCTCAAAAAACTTGAAAGCTAGTGAAGTCAAATGATTAACTACAACCTCTATTTATCTCAGAATCATTAATGCACAAATCATTTATTTGCAAATTTAGTCATTTATGGCTTCAATTCCTTGTGCCATGAAATTAATTTCATTTCTATCTATAGTCAGTGAAAATGACAAGAAATTGAATTTGAATGATTGCCTTTCAGCTTAAAACACTTATTATATTTAACAAAGTATCAAATTCCAATCTGATTGGCTATCATGAATATGGCTCAATTACTTTTTCTAACATGGCATTTACCTCTTACTTCCCATTAGCTGGCAAATGTACCTCTTGGTGCTGAAGAAAAGTCATAATTTTAACTCTGATTACCTTTCTGGCGACCTCGGGACTACATTTCTCCTTATCGCTAGGAAAATCCTTCAACTGTGGTTACTTCATGAGACTCGATGAATGAAGACTTTTATAACTCCTTTTAAACCCTTTGGTTTCCAATTAGAGACTTGGTGACTGTACCTTTATCTCTTTATCACTGAATGATCTTGACTTTTCAAAAAATTTCTGGCGATCCCCCAGCTATACCGTAGATCTTCTTTTATTTTCATCCAACGGTTTACGCCAAGTCTTGTGATCTTCAAAGTGAAACCTAATTTCTCATGAGATTTCGTGACTATCATCTCTAAGTTGTCAGATGCTATTTGGAGACCACGTGACTAAATAAATTATAACTAATGCATGCCTTTTGAACACGTGTCTCAACATAAACCTTGTCTCCAAATTGCTGCAAAAAACCTAGACTTTTAAAATTCCCCCTACAACTTGATGACCACCTTTAGATTTCCTTTTGATCTAAGGGTTATTGCTAGATCTCTTGATTTTAAACTTAACTCACATTTTATTTAGATACCCATCAGAAACATAAACTTTGAAACTCAACTTTAACCTTGGTTTGTTCAGGAGACTTTTCCACTGTACAAACTCATTGTCACTTAATGATTTTAAAGCTACGGGGTTTATCCGGAGACCTCCCGACTACCATAAGATTTAACTTCTGATCAACAGTTGTCACTGAATCTCATATCTTTTGTCTTAACTCACATTTTATTCAGAGACAAAGTGACTACAGTGAAACTTTAACTTTTCAACTTCACTCATAACCCCGGATCACTTTTGGAGATAACGCGACTGAGTAAAATCAAAGTTGTCATAAAAACTCATTAACCCTAATTTCATCTAGAGACAATCCATCCACCATTAGATTTACTTTTCACCCAACGATTGTCACTAAGTCTCCAAGTAACTGAAGGCATATTCCTTTTCTACAAAGATAACCCAACTAAAGGGAAATCACTAAGTCTCTTAAGACAAAAGAATATTTAGAATTTGTAAAGAGACTTCACAACCATAAAATATAACACATTCTTTAACTGGTTTCTAAGCTATGATAAAGTAACTTCAAAATAGAAGGTTTTTCAAAGAATTAGGGCTCTGTTAGGAGCCAACCCTGTTAAAGGTTACAAACACACTGTTAGGTGTGACCTTGTTAGAGGATTTAAAATATAATTTGTCACCTAGTATCTAGAATCTAATGCTACCATCCTTGATCAAACACTCACTTAACATTTCAATAGGTATCGGGCATATCCAATGCTACTTTCATGATCAAATTTTTTGATACTCCTTGGGATGTATCTCAATTGCAAAAGACTTTTAAGTCCTTCTCGGTTAAGAGACTTGATGCTTCAATGGTTAAAATAAAAAAATAATGATCTATTCATACATACAACTTAATTGCAAATTTTCAGATCTATTGTAAGACCATTACCACTCTGATTAATATAATCAATTCTATACCTTTTCTCCACACTGTTCTACTCGGTGATGATGTCCTACTATTTGTTGGTGTCTGTAGAATCTTTCTCTTTCCTCAGCTTATTGATCAAAACTGAATGAAGACTTTCTTCTCCTTCAAATTTTCTTTAGCATCTTTCTTGTTCTCTTTCTCACCCTACACACCCATTCGTAATGAATTAGGTTTGTCTATTTAGAGACATGTTTTACATTTTCTTGGCTTTCTTTATTCTTGGCGTAATCCACAATTCTCACCAATATATTTAAAGCAAACTCCAATTTTATCTCAAAGAGATCTTCTTGCCAACTGGACAAATCAACTTTAAATCAATTACTTATCTCTGGCTTTATCTAGATGATTAAAACAATGATAAGTATCCATTAAGTCTATTTATAGCTTCTTGAAAGCTAAGCATTTTGTCATTTCTAAACTCTCTATTCTGTTGGTCAACACTTTAGTTAGTCATTGGTGATAACCGACTATTCCATCAATGTGACTTTAGTTGTCATCAGGATCTCCATCCTTGTATTTTCTTTCGAGAAACACTAAAATTCTTTCTGTCGGGTTACACTGTAACTCTGCTCATCGGTAATGCTGTGCAATAGCTTGTTAGGTAACACTATGACCTTTTCTCTTTTACTTCGACCACCGGTGTGCACTCCGTCGGTGTATACAGTCACTTTGTGAATAATTGACTTGTATTCATTACTGATAGAAAAACCTTGATTCATCAGTTCTTTGAATTCTTTGGCAGTATTTCCATGACCATACAGATTATATCAAGTTTACATCAATGACAATACAATACATTAACTGATTTAATGCCTTGCATGATCATCAACTTAACATATTCAAACATTCAATGAGTTACATGTCATCAATCTCTCCCTTTGGTATTGATGGAAACATACTATATTATCATACTATACTATTACTAATACAATATGAAATATATAGTTTCATAAAGATTTTATAATGTAACTATTACAAATGTCTGGATTTTGGTAAGTTCAAATAGCTTTGATTTGATTCTTGCAGCTTTCCTTCTATCTTCAATCCCTTCACTGGATAGATGTAGAATATTTCTTTCTCTAATGTGATGTGTTCTCATTCTGTGTCAAACTCTCTCCCTTTGACTGTTCTTTGTTCTTGTGATGTCTCTTGTCTACAATTCTCTTCCTTTGTGTATACTCTCCCTTTCTTGTTACATCTCTCCCTTTGGATAATTTGATGTATATGACCTTTTCCTGAGTTGATAATGGATATAATATCTCCCTTTATAAGTATGATAATGAGATATATCTCTCCCTTTGACAACAATGCCAGACAAACATCTTTTCAAATAATTTATTTGACAGTAATGTCAAACCGATCCTTTCTATCCATAATATATTCCTTGAATTTCCCAATCCATCGGTATAACTCTGGTGCTCGGATTAGATAAATGCCTTTCTGTGTATAGATGTATCATTGAAGTCTATCTCTTTGCTTGCATCAATATGAATGATATTATGATAATATGTAGGCTGATGCAGCCTTCTAGTCATCTTACTGACCACTAGACAAGGGTCGGACCCCTAGTCTCTTTCTCAAGTATTCAAATGCATCCTTGGGCAGTGGCTTGGTGAGGATATTAGCCAATTGTTCCTTTGATTGCACATACTCAAGTATCACCTCCTTTGCCTAAACTTGTTCTCTCAAATAATGATACTTGATGGCAATATGCTTTGTTTTAGCATGCATGAGTAGACTCTTGGAAATGTTTATTGCACTTTTATTATCACAATAGATAATTAATGGTTCAAGAATTTTCATATGCATACCTTCCAGTAATTGTTTGATCCATGTAATATTTGAGCAGTTTGCAGCAACAACAACATACTCTACTTTTATAGTAGACTAAGAGATGCATCCTTTCTTCTTGTTGATCCATGTGACAAGTCTGTCACCCATAAATAATGCTCCTCTAGTTGTGCTCTTTCAGTCATCAATATTTCCAGCCCAATCAACGTGGGTAAAGACCTTTAGTTCAAATTTTCCTTCTCTTAAATACCATAAGCCATATTCCTTGGTATTCTTTAGATATCTTAGAATTCTTTTCATAGCAGTCATATGTGATTCCCTGGGATTAGAAAAAAATCTTGCAACTATTCCTACTACATGTACAATATCTAGACTAGTATGTACAACATACATGAGTTTTCCAATCATTGATCTGTACAAAGTTTGATTTACCTCTAATGACTTTTCCTCCTTTGTAAACTTACATCCAATTTCCATCAGTGTTCCAACTACCTTGGATTCTTCCATCTTGAATATTTTCAGTACTTATTTTATGTAATTGGATTGTGTAATGAAAATACCTTCATCTTGTTGCATGATCTTCAGACCAAGAAATAACCTAATCTCTCCAAACATATACATCTCATACTCTTTTCTCATTTCATTTGAAAATGATTTGCATAGCATATCATTGCCTCCAAATATGATGTCATCAACAAATATCTTAGCAATCAAAAGGTTAGCATCAATATCTTCCTTCAAATAAAGATTATTGTTTTCACTAGTCCTTACAAATCCAATACTTATAAGATAGGAATGAAGTCTTTCATACCAGGCATGGGGTGCTTATTTCAATCCATACAAGGCATGGTGTAGTCTACATATCATGTCCCTCTTGTCTGGATCAACAAACCCTTCTGGTTGTTCAATGTATACCTCTTCGTCAAGTATTCCATTCAAGAATGCATACTTGACATCCATTTGATATACCTTGAATCCTTTACATGCAGCATAAGCAAGTAATATTCTCACTCCTTCTAGCCTAGCAACAGGTGCAAAGGTCTCTCCATAGTCAATTCCTTCTTCTTGTGCATACCCCTTGCATACTAGTATTGCTTTATTTCTGGTGACTTCTCCATTCTCATTCATTTTATTCATGAATATTCATTTTTTACCAATGACATTCTTGTCATCTGGTCTTGGTACAAGTGTCCATGTCTTTTTTATCTCTATCTTCAAAATCTCTTCATTCATAGCACTTATCCATTCATCATTATCAAGTGCAACATTGATAGATTTAGGCTCATAATCACAAATAAAACATCTTGTATTTAGATACTTACTTCTAGTTCTCATACCAGCCTTTTTATCTCCTATGATCTAGTTTTCTGGATGATTCTTTCTGACATATCTTGCAAGTATAGGTTCATCTCTTTTTCTATCAGCTCGATCATCATTTTTTTCTTCATTTTCTTCTCCATCACTTTGTGCATCATCTTGAGAAATATTATGATCATCGGTATTCGCAACCTGATGCTCAGGTGCAATGATCTGTTTCTTGGGAGCTCTACATTATTGGTTGGGTAGAGTGTTAGTTTTCTCATTGTAAGAAAACCTATTGTAGTCCTCTGGTTCTTTAGTGCTTTCCTTTTCATTCTTCTCTGCAAATTCATCTATCTTTATATTTACACTTTCAAAAATTTTGTTAGAGGATTTATTAAGATAGTTATAAGCCTTTCTTTTGGTGGAATATCCTAGAAAGATTCCTTCCTCACTCTTGGAGTCAATTTTTCCATTTATATCATCTTTTAAGATATAACATTGACTGCCAAATTTTTTGAAATAACTTACATTGGGTGTGTATCCATACCAAATCTCATAAGGTTTGTTTTTGGTGTCTTTCTTCAATTGTACTCTATTCTATGTGTAAACAACAGTACTGCCAGCTTCTCTCTAGAAGATTTGGGTGGTGCCTTTCTCTATCATCAGTGTCCTTGCACAATCAACTATTGATCTGTTCCTTGTTTAAGCAATTCCATTTTTATGTGGTGTTCTTGGTGTAGAGACTTGTCTTCTGATTCCATGCTTATTACAAAAGTTAGTGAATTCATCTAAAATAAATTCCCCTCCTCTATCTAATCTTAAGCATTTTAATTCTTTACCACTTTGTTTCTCAAACATTGCCTTATACCATTTAAACATCTTAAATGCTTCTGATTTATCTTTTTGAAACATGACTGTCATCATTCTAGAGTAATCATCAACAAAGAGAATAAAATATAAATCTCCATAATAACTCTTTGTCCTCATAGGTCCACATAGGTTAGTATGGACTAATTCTAGAATGGCATCAGATGTATGGGTTTTTCTTTTGAAACTAGACTTTGTCATCTTAACTTTTTGACAATTCTTATACATGATGTTGTCAGGCTTGGTCATCATCGGTAAGCCTCTAAAATTTATCTTTTTTCTAATCTTTATCATGTTGTCAAAGCTAACATGACACAATCCTTTGTGCCAAAAGCATATGTCTTCATTTGTAGCAATCAAACAAGTTGTGTCAATATCATTTAGATAGAATAAGTTACCTTTTTTCTACTCACCGGTACAATTCAGTTTTCCTGATTTATTGAAGATCTTTTCCTTCTTATTTTCAAATGCTATTCTATGACCTAAATTATTCAACTGAGAAACACTCAATATATTATAATTCAATCCATTTACCCAATTAGCATTTTCACCTTTTATCTGGTTATTCAACATTATGGTTTGTCTACCTTCAACTAGACAAGGTGTGTCATTACCCATTCTTACTGAACCATCTATATAGTATTCAAAAGTATTAGAATTTTTCTTGTCACCGGTCATATGGTGAGTGCAGCCACTATCTATGATCCAGACATCATTTTTACTAAATTTAGATATGAGTGCATTTTCTACATACCTTTCTTCATCATCATCTGAATCATCTTTTACTGCCACAAATACCATCTCGATGTCTTCCTCAGATTCATTGTTAGTATCATTATATTTGCATTTTTCTAGGTAACTGGCCTTCTTTGCTTTGTCCTTGTAGTCTCAGGAATCTCTTCTTTCTGATTGTCGGTAGCTTCTGTAATCACCTTTGTCTGACTTCTTTTTAAATGATCTATCATTACGTTTGTCATCTTTTCTTTTGTTAGTACATCTTGCAGCAAAGTGTCCAATCTCTTTACAATTAAAAAAACAAGTGGTAATTTACCTTTGTATTTACCTTTGCCTCTCTGCATTCTTCTTGCCATAAGTGCTTCAATTTCATCAAGATCTTCTTCTTCACTTTCACTATCACTATCTTTTCTCATAGTGT
>MU228029.1:193354-226039 GCA_018584345.1 Thuja plicata
ATACATAAGACTATCCATATATAGTCAAAATTGGTGCTACCCAACTAATAAGCACCAAAAGAAGACCCATTTAGCCACCCTACCCGACTTGAAAAACAACCCATGCTGGAATCATAACATGGACAATAATCTACAAAAAGGTGACAATACACCAAAATAGTTACCAACCAGGTGAAATAAGATATACATAGATACATCAAAACCTAATATCTTAGCCAACGAGCACATCTAAGATCTTCTAGGTTTTACTTTGCCCCTGCAATGACAATGACATCTCGATTGGTGATAGGCCTGGATAGAACCCTGGAAAGAGCTAGCCTAATCTCAAGAATCATCAGACTTTGGTGAAAATGTAGCCAACAAACCATTACCGCCCTCGAATGACAGCCAGATGTTAAAGTTTTCAAATATGTTATACGCCTCTGCAATCAGCCCTGATGGCAGAATGTTAAATAGCTTTGACATTTCATTTCTAAACTCTGTTCAATCCTTATGTTAGGTCCCCATATTCCATGTTGTTGTATATTATTATTAAAAAGGACTAAGTAATACATTTAAAAAATTTGGTCATTTTTTAAACATTATTTTTAACAGATTTATAGTATTTTTTAATTTTATTTTTAAATGTTAAGTCTATTTTTATTTTTATTATTTTAATCATTATGATTTTTTTTATTATTTTTTTTCAAAATGTTCTTTTATTTCATTTTTTAGATTTTTAATATTACTTTTCATATTCTTTTAATTTTTGTAACATATAAGTGTATAAAATTGTTCATATATTAAATAATATTATATTATTACTATTTAATATTTATTTATATAATAGTATTTATATATAATATACAATATACAAAAACTAAAAAATAGAAATATTTACATTTATAAATATTCTATATCAGTTAGAATAAAAAAAGACCATTAAAATAAGTATTTTATAATACTCTTCCATAGGGTTGCGGGGTGCCAAAACATTTTTAATCGAAAACACATATTGGGGAGAAACAATGTCTCTCTGACGACGCACAAAATTTTTGTAACACCTTTGGTGCAGAGCACCATAGGGTTTAGCTCCAAACCCTAGCAAATCTGGTGGAGTGATCAAAAGGAGCAGATCATAGTTGGTTTTCAATCCTTGTCATTAATCCTGAACAGTCCTTCATTCAGTCGCTAAGTCGCAGAGCAGTGGAGAGCAGAAAGCTGAGTTTATTAATGAGCCAGTGCGCGATGAGTAACTAGTCGCTCAGTCGCTGAAGACAAACAATGAGTCATGGTGTGCGAGTGAGTGACACCCTATGCGTCGCGAGATCGCGAGTCAATTCGCAGTGAATGAGAAATAGGGGCGACAGCGCGACGAGCAACTAGTCGCTCAGTCGCTGAAGACAAGCAGTGTTTTATGGTGCGCGAGTGAGAGACACCCTATGCGTCGCGAGATCGCGATTGAAATGGCCGTTGAGGAAACAGCAGGGCGAGTGCGCGACTACGGCATATCGGTCAGTCGCTAGGAAAAGGGCAGCTCAGATGAAAGCACCGCGACAGTGCGACTTGAGCTCATCGCTCAGTCGCCGAGACATGATCAGCTCATCAAAATGAGTAGCGAGTGCGCGACTGACGTGCATCGCAGACTCGCTAAGGAATTAACAACTCGTCAGAAAGTGCGGCGAGTGCGCGACTACGGCGTATCGCTCAGTCGCAGGGTAAAAGTCAAGACATGAAAAGACATAGCGAGTGCGCGACTTGAGCTCATCGCTCAGTCGCGAGGTAAAAGTCAAGTCTTGAAAATGCACAGCGAGAGCGCGACAAGCAAGAAATCGCTCAGTCGCAGACCAAAACATGAAAGGTCAATTTCATGCGCGACTACGCGATAAAGAACAGAGACAGTCAAATGATCAAACATAATGATGTGTCAGAAGGAGAAAGATCTAAAAAGTCAGAAAATGATAGAAAGAATGCCACGAAGGATAATTCTCATCCACGTCGTCGACCATGCAGAGAAAGAGATGGAGATGACAGTTACAGAGAGAAGATGCAGAGTCGAGGCAGTTGAGATTCCTCAGGCAGATAAGTAACCTAAAAACGGTTACAGACAAGAAGAGGCCGAGGATAAAAAGAAAAGAAAAGAAACCTTTGGGGTTGGTTGTTGAAGAACGTGGAGATCGAGCAGACTAGACAGTAGATTTGAGTTTACATTGTAAATTTGCAGTTTTCAATAAAGAAGAGTGTTCTGTAATTTTTTGTTTTGCACAAAACTTCAATAGAGTAGTATTCTGAGTTCATTCCAGTTTAATGGATACCTTTTGACTCTCATGATCAGGCTTATGGGATGTGACTGTCAAAAGGTACCCATCATGTATTTTATTTCTTGTTTTGTGTTTGTGTCTGGAATTAAGGAGAGACTAGTCAGAGTTGGAAACAAGTCCTAGGCAAGCTAGATGGTCCGGCTAGGGAACTTGTAGAGGAAGGAGATAGAGTGAGAAAGGTGCATGACTGATCTGATTCAGTCATGGAGAGTAAGATGAGATGAGGAGTAAGACTTTTCGGTGGGTAGGAAACCTTAGAGAGAGGGAATACAGAAATCCTTCTGGTTAGGGTCGGTGAGTGACCTTAAGGGACTCTAGAGTGAGTCTAGGGGATCCAGAAATGGTTTGGGTCCAAGGTAAGATTCCTAGGGGAGAATAGGAGTCTAGGAGAGTAAGGTGACCTCCCCATCAACCTTGCACTTTCATGTTGAATGTTCGTGCACCTTCATGTTCATCGTGCAAGTGCGTTGCCATTACAACTGTTGATCCTACAAAAGATGATCAATGTTTAAATGCTGGTGGAAAATTCACAGTGTTTTCGATAGAGTGCCAAAAACACACAACATTTTTGTAACACCATGCACTTGAGCGTTTAATAATTCATACACCTTTATTTTAATCGCACAAGCATGACACCATTACAACCGTCAGTCTAGCTAAAGATGGTTAATGTTTAAACCTTGGTGAAAAACACACAGAGTTTTTGATCGGTGGTCCAAATTATTACGTTTGTTTTCTTGATGATTGCACTCGAAAAGTTTGGATTTATATGCTGAATAAGAAATCAGAGGTATTTACAAAATTTAAAATTTTCAAGGCAAAGGTTGAAAATCAAATTGGGAAGAAGATTAAATGTTTATTAACAGATAATTGTGGTGAGTTTTTCTCTTTGGAGTTTGATAATTTTTGTGTAGATCACAATATTCGGCGGGTTAAGACAGTTCTGTACACACATCAAGAAAATGGTGCAGCTGAGAGGATGAATAGGACTATTTTGGAGAGAGCTCAGTGTATACTCTCTAATGCCAGTTTGGGGAAGGAATTTTGGGCAGAAGCATGTAATACAATGGTTTATTTAATAAATCGGGCTCCTTCATCACGTCTAGATTTTGATATTTTGGAAGAAAGGTGGGCTGGTAAGAGAATTTCTTTTTCTCATTTGCGTGTTTTCGGATGTGATGCATATGCTCACATTAATAAGGAGCAGAGAATGAAATTGGATTTTAAATCAAAGAGATGGCATATTTTTGGGGTACAGTGAAGATTAGTATGGCTTTCGGTTGTGGGATCTGGTCACTCACAAAGTGATTCACAGTCGGGATGTCATTTTTAATGAGAAGTCTTTCTCTGGTTTGAAAAATCAGAACTTGCATTCTGATGATTTTATTAAATATGATTTGTTTGATAATGGAACCAATATATAGAGACTACCAAAGGTTACTTTCCACCCATATACAATAATCCCTTCCACCAATGCTAGTCAAATCTCAACCACAAATTCTCTATCTTGTCTAATACCACCGTAGACTCAAATATATTCCACACCATCTGTGGTTAGCACACTACCACCGTCTCAAGAAAGCCTTGCACACCTTCCTCCATTACACGTAGCAGCTACTATGTTGCCTCTATTTTCTTAACCTCCCTGCATGGAAGGCTCTCTACCAGCTCCCCACTCCACTATGCTGTCAGTCCCTGCCTCCACTATTGCTACATGGGATGCTCTATCCCCCACACAGCTCTCCTAATCTACCTACATGCAGGAGACTCCAAGAGGAGAAGATACTCTTCCATGGGCAGAGCCCGCGCAGCAGTAGAAGCAGCTGCAAGACCCCCGCGTGGATCCATCTTAGCAGCACATGGCCTCATCCCCATGACAACATGCCCAGTAGGAGGTGCAACATCCTCTACTGCCCACTCATTCCCATCTGCCGCATCTAGATGATGTTCTCTCATGCGTGCAACAATATCTGCAGCCAGGGGAATCTTTTGGAAGCCAAGCTCAGCGCATTTGCCAAGAGACAGAGCTTGGAAAACACAGTGATACACCAAATTTTGTAAACACAAAGAATCATAATGTTGATCCCATTCAAGATGAAAATCAAGATATTTCACTCCGGCGGTCTACTAGAGAGCGAAAGCGTCCAAGAAAATTTGATGATTATGAATTTCTATTCTCCTTATGTTTTGATCAGGCAGAGCCACAAACATATAAGCAAGCTTGTACTAATGTTAACTTAGTGTTTTAGACGGACGCTATGAAAGATGAAATGGATTCTTTGCATTCAAATCAGGCATGAGATTTGGTTCCTCTTCCAGCAAATCGCAAAGTGTTGAAAAATAAATGTGTATATCATATTAAAGAGGAAGATGGAGGTCGAAAAAGATACAGGGCCACATTGGTAGTAAAGGGGTTTGCTCAACAAAAGGGTGTGGACTTCAATGAAATCTTCTCTCTGGTGGTCAAGATGCAAACTATTCAATTGGTATTAGGCATAGTGGCAACGTGGGACCTCGAGCTTGAGCAACTCAATGTCAAAACAACATTCCTACATGGGGATATTGATGAAGAGTTATATATGGAGCAGGCGAAAGGATTTGTGAAACAGGGGTAGGAGCATTTATATTGCAGATTAAAAAGGAGTCTATATGGGCTGAAGCAAGCTCCACGTTAATGGTATTTGAAGTTTGATAAATTCATGACTCAGCAAGGTTTTACTTGTTGTGAATCAGACCCGTGTGTTTATTATAAATGGCTTCCAACTGGTGAGATTGTGATCCTACTCTTGTATGTTGACGACATGTTGACTGTTGGAAATAGTATGAGAGTTATTCAAGAGTTGAAGACACATTTGGCTCTTCATTTTTCCATGAAAGATTTAGGGGCAGCGAAGAGTATTCTCGGGATGGATATAATTTGAGATAGACATAAGAGAGAAATTAAATTATCTCAAGAAAAATACATTCTTAAAGTTTTATAAAAATTCAATATGTCAAATGCAAAATTGGTAGCCACTCCATTGGTTGATCATTTTTTATTGTCTTCCAAAATGTGTCCTTCCACTCAGGAAGAAAAACAAGAGATGGCTGGTATTCCTTATTCTTCAGCAGTCAGGAGTTTAATGTACACCATGGTTAGCACACATTCAGATATTTCTCATGCAGTGGGAGTTGTGAGTGGTTTTATGAGTAATCCAGGTAAAACTCATTGGCAAGCGGTTCAATGGACTCTTCGGTATTTGAGAGGCACTATTGGACCTGGATGAGTTCCATTCATTTTAACGGTATTATTAAAACCATCAGTATTATTATAGTTTCTTCCTCTTTCGTGACTTCTACCTCTATTGCTTGTGCTCACAGCTATAAGAGCATCACCAGAAGAGGGTTCTTGGTGCTTCCTTCACATGTCTTCACTGAGTAGTGTGGCTGCAACTTCATCAAATTTCAGCTTGGTCTTGGTTGTTACTGAAGTGCTAACGACCATTACTACGCCTTCCCAGCTGTTTAGAAGTGAGCATAACAGTAAGATTGCCTTTATCTCATCATCTAATGGGATACCAACCGAAATCAGCTGACTAACTAATGTATTGAATTCATTGAGGTGATTTGATATCACTCCTCCTTCTTTCATTTTCAGATTATATAACTTCTTCATTAGAAAAACCTTGTTTGAAGCTGAAGGTATTTCTTATAATGAACATAACTTTTCAACGAGCTCTCTTGTTGTCTTCTCCACTGAATCATTAAACAACACATTGGGTGAGAGAGCTAGAAATATTGTTGCCCGTGCTTTCAAATCCATTTTTTCCCATTCTTCCAATGTTAGAGATCCTTGATATTTTTCTTTACCAAGCAATGCTAGATGCAAGTCTTGCTTGATAAGCATGGACTCTATCTGCACATTCTATAGCCCGAAGTTTTTCCCAGAAAACTTTTTGATTTTCCATTTATCCACCTCATCCATGGTGTCTGCAAATCTTCACCGATTTCTTTAAAATCAGAATGAGCTTAACCAGCTCTGATACCAATTGTTGAAAGTAAAGTGCAGATAAAAACAATTTAAAAAACCATAATAGAAGATCAAAATTAACAATACACAGACACAGAGATTATAGTGGTTCATCCAGCTATTATGGATTACATCCACTCTACAAGCAGGGCATATCTCTTTTATTAAATGAATTCTGTTACAATGATACAACAGCTCTCAACTCTTTCAGTAATTTCATATTCCATGGTCAAGCATAATCCTAGCATCTGCGGAAGTCAGAGAATTTGACGGTTACAACAATAGGTGAAAATTGGGCTTCATAGACTATGTAGCCGTTACATGGCAGAGGCGTTACAGAGTGGAAGGCAGACAAAATGGAAGAAGAACACGGTGACCACAAGATAGATGGTGATGGGAACAAACATTTTACTTTTTTAAAAACTTTGTTCAAAAACTCCTGCTTATAAAACTCAGCCCAAAATCAATAGGTTTTTTTAATCACTCCTACTTTGCGTTTCCATTTCCACATAAGCTTCAAAATGTTTCATAGGAATGTCTGCCTAGATTGTTGTCTTTGAACATCCATGGTTATATGATATCGTACAAGTAATATAATATATAAATAATATAAAATAAAGTAATATTTATATTATATAATTTTATTTAGTTTTTTATATAATATAGATTAAAATCTATTTTGATATAAATATAATTTCAATATTAATATATAAAATAAAAATAAAATATTATGTTATACACAAGATTATCAAAAAAATGTTACATCTTTAAAAAAAAAGATAAATAATTCTCAATCTAAATTCAAATGAAAAGTAAAAGTAAATAAGTGAAAAATTTTAAAACTAAAATAATTTTAAATCAAAATAACATACCTATAATGTAATAAATATATAATTTTTCTATGTTATTTTAACAAATACAATGATTATTACGCAATAAACTAGGTCTAGCATATAAATTAACATTTCTAGTAAAATGTTATATATATATATATATATATATATATAATAATAATAATAATAATAATAATAATAATTATTTTATTTATTTTTTGGGTTAAAATGACAGTGCCATTATACTTTTAGAAATATTAAGTGCTTCGGTAAGGCAATAGGGGAAAGAAGAAGGAAGAAAACCCCATGTCCTTGCCAAAAAAGTACAATATGTAGTGACTTTGATACATAAGACTATCCATGTATAGTCAAAATTGGTGCTACCCAACTAATAAGCACCAAAAGAAGACCCATTTAGCCACCCTATGCGAATTGAAAAATAACCCATGCTGGAATCATAACATGGACAACAATCTACAAAAAGGTGACAGTACACCAAAATAGTTACCAACCAGGTGAAATAAGATATACATAGATACATCAAAAACTAATATCTTAGCCAACGAGCACATCTAAGATCTTCTAGGTTTTACTTTTCCCCTGCAATGACAATGACATCTAGATTGGTGACAGGCCTGGATAGAACCCTGCAAAGAGCTAGCCTAATCTCCAGAATCATCAGACTTTGGTGAAAATGTAACCAACAAACCATTACCGCCCTTGAATGACAGCCACATGTTAATGTTTTCGAATATGTTAAATGCCTCTGCAATCAGCCCTGATGGTAGAATGTTAAATAGCTTTGACATTTCATTTCTAAACTATGTTGAATCCTTATGTTAGATCCCCATATTCCATGTATATTATTATTAAAAAGGAGTAAGTATTGCTTTTAAAAAATTTGGTCATTTTTTAAACATTATTTTCTAACAGATTTATAGTATTTTTTTAATTATATTTTTAAATGTTAAGTCCATTTTAAAAAAAAAAAAAACTCATTATGATTTTTTTTATTAATTTTTTTAAAAATGTTCTTTTATTTCATTTTTGATATTTTTAATATTACTTTTCATATTCTTTTCATTTTTGTAACATATAAGTGTATAAAATTGTTCATATATTAAATAATATTATATTATTAGTTTTTATTATTTATTTATATAATAGTATTTATATATAATATACAATATACGAAAAATGAAAAATAGAAATATTTACATTTATAAATATTGTATATCAGTTAGAATAAAAAAAAGACCATTAAAATAAGTATTTTATAATACTCTTCCATAGGGTTGCTGGGTGTCGAAAAAACACAACATTTTTAATCGAAAACACATATCGGAGAGAAAAAATGTCTCTCTAATGACACAATTTTTTTTTTGTAACACCATGCACTTTCATGTTTAATGTTCATGCACCTTCATGTTCAGCATGGAAGTGCATTACCATTATAAATGTTGATCCTATAAAAGATGATCAATGTTTAAATGCTAGTGGAAAATTCACAGTGTTTTCGATAGAGTGCCAAAAACACAACATTTTTGTAACACCATGCACTTGAGCACTTAATGTTTGATACACCTTTATTTTAATCGCACAAGCATGACACCATTACAACCGTCAATCTAGCTAAAGATGGTTGACATTTAAACCTTGGTGAAAAACACATAGAGTTTTCAATAGACTACCAAAAACCCATAAAAATTTTGCAACACAGAGCCCTTGCGCTTAATTTTTTGTTGACCTTTATATTAATTGTGCAAACATGACTCCATTACAACTGTCGATCAGGACAAAGATGATCAATATTTAAGCCTTGGTGAAAAATGCATACTATTTCTGACAGAGTGCTGAAAATACACAACATGTTTATAGAAAATACATAGTGTTTTCGACAGAGTGCTGAAAACATACAACATTTTCCAAGCCCATTGAAACCAATGCAAAAATTTAGTGCAATCACTTATGTTGAAAATATATTCCACTTAGCCCAGAAAGTATGTCATAATGGCTATCAATGTGGGCTAATGGCGGTGAAATAACCAATAGTATGGGCCCACTAGGAAAAGCTAATACCTCTATTGGACATACTTAAAAAGTTACTAAATATTGGATTCTTCATGGAATTTTAAAGTTTATGAAGCTAATATGATCAATAAAAAATATGTCTCAAAAGATGAAGGCTCTATATAGCTTTAAATGAGCAGTTCTAATCTAGCATGACAACAAAAAGAGACATAACACCAATCTTATAACAATTTCTATGTCCAACCAAGCAACCCAATCACAAGTTCCAAAAGCATACACATTGTAAACTACACTAAGACTCAAAAAGGGATCTATATAGGATAAATACAGCATATAATGAGGTATAACCATCTCAAATAGTCTCCAAAAGGAGTATCTACTCATTTATAGTACGTGCAAACAAAACTAGGAGGCTCTCTCTCTCTCTCTCTCTCTCTCTCTCTCTCTCTCTCTCTCTCTCTCTCTCTCTCTCTCTCTCTCTCTCAAATTTGTCACCTCCTCCTCCCACCCTCTCTCCTCCCTCTCTAAGTTTCTCCTTCCTTCCCTCTCCACCTATGTACCTCTCCATCCATGTCTCATTAATTATCTCTCTATATCCATGTCTATATATCTCACCTCTCTCTAACTATGTGTGCCTCTCAGCTCTCTCCCAATCTACATGTCTCACCCAATCCCTCTTATCTATTTCCTTTTATGATCTCTTTAGCCTACTTACACCCTAGCTCTAATTGAATCTTGTTCCTACTTACACCCTAACCTTAATTAAACCTTTAATTGAATCTAGGTACAGAAAACACACAACATTTTCCACCATGAACCTGTGTTTAACATTTCACACACCTTATATTTAATCGCACAAGTGCAATAAAGTCTGATTTATTGATCTTAGAAAATATGATCGACGTTTAAATTTTGCAGGTACAAAAACATGCAACATTTTCACATCGAAGAGACAAGAACAATATCCCCCAATGTAGAAAACACACAACATTTTCCACTGCACACCTGTGCACTTAACATTTTTCACACCTTAGATTGAATTGTGCAAGTGAGATGAAATTTGAGTCGTTGATATCGGAAAAGATGATTGACATTTAAATCTCATAGTTTTAAAAACGCACTACATTTTCTGCCTGCAACCACCATGCGTCCAATAATTCACCGTATGTGTGCACATGGAAACACTTTTGAGCATCACATACAAAGATTATAATGTAAAGATTAAATGGTGTGCGAGAATATGATGGTATAGCTTTCCAACGATGAACTAACTTTGTAAATATATGAATTTGCATGTTGAATTACATATTGTGTTTTTAGACCTACACAATCTCCATTCATGGTTTGTAAGATATATTTTTCTACTCATTTGATGGACTATCTCAAATCAATGGTTGGGTCTCATATAATTCCTCATTACACAATAGAGGCATGTTCATCCCAATTAAACTATATTTCTAATTGTTTGTTTTTTATAATTGTGATAAGATTTTATTATATATATGAAGTGCTGGTTGGAATACAAATTTTCTTTTTCAACCTATATAAACTTAGTTCATGGTTAATAAGATGCTATTTTTGACTCATTGGTCCATTAAATGAAATAAATGGTTCGATATCATCACCTTATGTAATAGTTCCAAAAATGGTGTGTGTATTTTTGGCACCTATCGATAACACTGTATATTTTCTACACTAGGTAAATTATATACTTTGTTTTCATGTCTAGAAGACAAAAAATACAGTTTGACATTGAATACTTATTCCACAAATAGTGTCTCACTCAGTGGTTAAAAATATTGTAGGTGCAAAAACACACAACTTTTTTGTATCAGAGATAAGAACAATATCACTCTGATGCAGAAAACGCACATAATTTTCCAATGTGCACTTAACATTTTGCACACCTTAGATTTAATCATGCAAACACAATGAAATATGATTATTTTTACAAAAATTCAAAATTTAGTTAACTTTTAAGTATGCTTGAGAGACATATTGGCTTCAGCTAGTGGGCCCATACTGTTGGATATTTTTCCACCATTAGCCCACATTGATAACCAATCAAAGATACTTTATGGGTTATGTTCAATATGTTTTTAGCAAAGGTGGTTGCACTGTATTTTCAACATTTGTTTCAATGGGCTTGGAAAATATAGTGTGTTTCTGGAACTCTATCAAAAATACCATGTGTTTACCACGGAGGTTTAAACATCAATCATCTTTTCCTAGATCAACAGTTGCAATGGCATCACACTTGCATGATTACCATAAAGGTGCAGGAAACATTAAGCATACAAGTGTGTGGTGTTGCAAAATTTTTGTGTGTTTTCGATACGCTGTCAAAAATATTATTATTATCTCTATAGAATATTTTATTGTCGTTAGCTAAGACAAATTCATATGAGTTAGAAGATTCAATCAGTGAAAAAAAAATATATGACCTGTTGGTAATGTACACCGAGCAAGGAACTGAAGTCAGTAAAGTGTAGACACTACACCGAGAGCATATAGTTTACTGAACACCGAACACAGACAACACACTGAGTTGACAGTTACCGAGTACTAAAATAGAAAATTAACTGAGAAAAAATAAGTTACTCTATCGAGTTACTTAAGTTATTGTAAAGCGATAAGGATGTATTTAATGAATTGATACAACATTAATTATGATTCTACAATGTAAGAAGATCAGTTTGTTACAAAATCAATGATTGGGATAATTCAAAGAGAAGATCTGAGGAGCAGATTAAGCGGTTAATCAAAGATTAATATTTCCAAAAAAAATACCAAGTACCAAGGTAAAAGTGATACAGTAACCAAGTGGAAAAGCAGATCTAACAGTTTAAATAATTTATTAGCGACCTAATGCATAAGATTAAGAGGCAATAAATCTTACACTTCAAGGATTGTTTACAAAATAGAAGAGAGACGACAAAGGATAAAAAGAGACAGAGTACAAAGAAGGTTGATATTGATGAACATAGATCAGAGAAAAGAATGCAGAGCTGATATCTAGCTACAACAGAGCAAATCCAAGCAGTGTTCTAGATTGTAATTGAGGTAACACAAGTATTTTAGAGCACATAGAGTCTTATCAACATTTTTAATTGATGCAGTGTAGCAGACATTGATAAGTTGTTAATACTATGTTATTGAGAGCTAGAAATCCCAATACTAGGTAGATCTTAACCGATCTGATATTTGTAAAACCTTTAACATGGTACATCTCTAAGTGTAGAGACTGTAAAATCCTCTAACCAGGTAGACCTAACAAGTCTTTGTATACTCTTAACCGGGTAAGCTATCAAAATGGTTGAACTTTGTAAGCTCTAACTGAGCACCCTTTATACTGCAGTTAGTGAAGGTTGTGGGTGTCATCCCCACCACAGTTTTTTCGTCTAACCAAGGATTTTTGGTTTAAAAAAATCATGGATTTATGATTTCATTTACTTTAATGGTTTGATGTTATGTTTTATAAGATTTATATTATTTTTATTTCAAGTTATTGAATTTAGAAAAAAACAAGCAACAATATATGGTTATTGACAGTTTAAGTTATACAAGTTTTTTTGTGGTACTGATTCACCTCTCCCCTCTCAATCCAAACTTTACATAGTCATTCCAACAATTGGTACCAGAGATTCTACTCTTGATTTATAGGGTTTGACTACATGAGAGTTAAAGATCCTAGTCATGGAAACTTGAGAAGTCTCTAAGGGTTAGAATTAAAATATATGATGAACTAAAGGTTACACAAGAACAAGTTGATACTCTTGAAACAACGTCTGAAGTTAGTGGTCCTAATGAGTCTGAGACAACTATAAAATAACTACCAGAAAAGAATGATACACTTACCGAGTAGTTTGAAATGATGATGATAGATCTTGAAACTGGATTGATAAGAATGACCAAATTTATTAAAGGAAAGAGAATTGTTGAAGATGAAAAGAAAATGGTAGAATATGGTAAAAGATAAGTTGAAATGAAGTTAGTATAAAAATATAATGAGATCATGAGAATGACACAAGTTCAGTATGATATGACCGATTAACTTCTGAGTGCAAATCAAGACAATACTAGAAAATAATTTGAGAATCAAGCACTGAAAGCTGAAATTGAAAGAATAGATCAAAGACTGAAAGCTTAGAAATATCCAAATGCAATACTAAAAAGAAACAAAGAAGCACTAAAATCTCTAGATCAAAAATTCAAGAAAAAGAAGCAAAGGAATGACAAAATAGGTATTGGATTCAAAGAGGATAACACCAACCGAGAAAGGAGAATCATAAAAAGCATAGAGAGATGAAAGTACTACACCCCCACCAAAATAAAAGAGGCCAAGTTGCAATTATTATGGGAAGCCTTGACATACTACTAATGTCTACAAGAGGAAGAAAGGTAAATCACTAAGTATACCTAATTTTGATGGTTATTGTTTTAGATGCAATAGGTATGGACATCAAGCATTTGAATGCAGAAGTAATCTTTCTTACAACACAAAGAAACCTAAGTTTGATGGTTCCTGCAAGAATTGTAATAAGTTTAGACAAAAGCTGAAGAGTTCAGAATAAAGAAAATAAATTAAAATTGGAAGCCTAACCAAGAGAATGCTAAAACCAACCGAGCAGGCATTTCTATACCATGGGACTATAATACAAGAATTTCATGTTTATTCTGTGGAAGGTATGGGCACTACTAAAAATTTCATGTTGATTCATGGAAGGAACAATAGAAGATCATGGAGAAATATTGGCATGGCATGTTTTCATTGTCATAAGGTAGGACACCTTGTGAGGAATTGTAGATACCATGGTGATGCATTGACTGAAGATGAACCTAAAGTAAAAGACCCTAGTACTATTGAGGAGATCCAAGAACAAATGAACAAAATGTGGAGGAGAAAGAATGAGGATGACGGGATATCATCCAGAAGCACATACTAAACCATCTCTATCGATTTGGTTCCACAAAGCTCCACCTAGTCGGTGGGAGGTATGTAGGAACTGCATGCTTATAATAAATCCTACTTCATTCCTAGAAATAGAATTGAGATCCATATAAGCATATTGAGATGCAATTGGATAAGTTATAGAAGTTTTGGATGAATTTTTTAATATATAGTTATTTTGTTTAACTCAGTTGAGAAAAGAAGCTATGCAATCGGTATAAAGTTAAAAAGGGACTCGACAAGCTCATTTAATGCAAATTAATAGAACTGTTGCAACCATAATCAAGGAAAAAGAATAAATAGGTCATTTTGAAAATCATTTGAACCTAAAATTTTCAGAATAACATCAAGAAAATTTGTAGAGTGACTGTCCCGCCCGAATTTAAGTGATTAAGATGTATTTATGAATCTTTGCAAGAGTTTTAAGAAACATTTGAGATGTTTTTCAAGTTGAGTTCTGAAAGTTGTGGTTTGTCAAAACATGCCCTTGTTTGTTTAGTCAAATTATTTGAAGCTATACATCACACCAAAGTTATAGATACATACACTTGTGAAGGAAGTAGAACTAGTGAATCCAAAATACAACTTACCCGCAGCTATAACAGCTGGAACAAATATGACGGGAGCCTTATCTTCGTTACCACTGAGAGTTATAATAATTGAAGATGTACGCAAGTTTATACATTGTAAGATTTAGGATTTGTGTGAAGAGGAGATAGATACATCATTTAACAATTTGTGCAAGAATGGGAAAGTGAAGGACTAGCATATTCACCTAGAAGCAAAAGGCTTGAGACACATTGTTCACTTATTGAGGTTTTAAAAAATAGAATGGATAAGAATGGTACTCAGCTGAGTACATTATAAATTCATGTGGTTGGATGAACCTATCAAGATCACTAAGGACATATCTCATGTCATTACTGGATTCCCCATCAGAGACAAGCACAAGACAACTAATAAAATCAAAAAGGGTAAGCTCACCAAGCTCACTAAAGCACAATTAGATGGTAGAGGGATGATGATATCCATATTGACAGACCCCAATTTAGGATATGCTTGTAATATCTTATCATACCGAGTGCTCCCATCATCTCGAGTGGATAGTGTACCATGTGGAGCAGTGGACTTGGCATACAAGCTAGTAAAGAAAGGACTTAAATTGGATGATGTGAAATCTTGCTGGAGTAATTGGCAGACAATATGAACACAAATAGGAAAGAAAAGACTAACACACTAAAGTTTGGTTCATTATTGGTATGATTTTAATTCTATTGTCAAAATTTATTTCCCTCCATTGGATATGTAGTTTGGATCCCCACAAGACACATTCTCTATCAGATAAATGAGTATATACAAAATTTAGGAGATAATTTTGATGCTATCATGTCTGAATGCTTTTTGAACTTCCAAGAAAGAATGGACAAGAGGTATCGAATACCACCTCAAATGGTTGCGAAGTATCAAGATAATATATGTTTTTAGGTTGACACTGATACTTGTATTATCAAGGTTGTTGAGCCTTAAACCAAATGGATACAACTGACATGTTATGAATTGGGTATTAATATTGGATCACAACAGATTGAATCACTACTTGATAAACCTATTGATCCCAAAGCTAAGAGGTATGGCACTTATGAAGCAGTGAAAGTAAGGAATAAGAAGAACATTGTGATACCTAAAGCAGTCAAGAAGACTTGAAAGATGATTGATAATATGTCCAAGAAATTAAGAGTGGATGAGGAAAGTGTTCAAGACACAAATGATGAAAAGCTATTGTTTTTGCTGACAAAAACCTAGGACTTGGAACTTCACCGAGAATGAGAGGCATAGGAAGAAACAACAGATCTTTAATGAAACCATAGGAAAAGGAAGTTGTTGTAATAGATCAATAGAAATGTAAAGCATACATGAGAACTCAAGGAGGAAAAAAAGATATAAGTTCATGGAGGAAGTTAAGACTTGAGGATGATAGTGAAACTGAATCAGATAAGGAAGCTAAGTCTACACCTATAACAAACTTTTCAGAGTTCCACAAAGTCTAGATGAATTTCTGGAAGAACTAAAGACTAAAGGAAGACTTGGAGGTTTTAGGAAAGAAAAGTGTGAGAAAAAGAATGATGAAGAAAAGAAAAAGATTCAAGATGCTATGGTGATAATACTAATGAGATACATATTGACCCCAACAGTGCTGGAAAATAAGACACTAGATGAGTTGTATAATAAGATTGATGCAAAATGGAAGTATGCACTTAATGCTAAAAGAGAAATGAGAGAGAGATCACTTGTACATATTTTTCCTCACCTAGCACCATCAAATATTAGTGAAACACTACATAAATATGCAAGAATATTTATAGTCAAGTGAAGAGCCCTACAAATAATGAATGAAGATATACTATCTGTAGACAAGGAGAGATATATTTGATATATATACTACTAAGAAACCTAATGCAATAAAGAATCAGATTGAAACCATCACTAATTAGATAAAGGAAAGCACAGACCAAATAGATCCAATTGATCTTATCGTCGATAATGTAGAAATAATCATCGAAGAGGCATCAGAGGATATTGATCCTGCAAAGGAGTTGTCAAGAGATGAAGATGTAATGGACTGTCAAGTACCAGAAACTGAGTATGTTGATACTCAAATCAATAGATTGGATTCCCTAGGGACTTTCCAATCTAATGATGAGAAACCCAAGTGATCTGGCCAACTAACAAGGTTTTAACCAAATCAAGTTTAAACCTTCTCCAATTCTGGCTCTGCAGAACCAAGGCTGGTAGGCCTACACCTTAAACTTATCCTTCAAGTTTCAAGGCTTTTTATAGAAGATGATGAAAAATTCAACACTCTCTTCCAACAAGTGTGGAAAAACAATTGTAAGAAAACCTTAACTGAAAAGCAATATGTGATAAAATGCTAAATGAGATTCTTCAAAATGTTTAAAGAATGTTTGTATTTATACATAAAATGAAAAGTACAAATGGATAGAGTTTCAAAAAACTATGAACAATGAATTAAATGATCATACTCCAATATATGTGTAGACTAGTGCCTTATCTTCTCATTGGCAATAGAGTCAAGATCATCCCAATCCTTTGTACAACCTTAGAGACAATTTACAAGAAATTTATCACTTCAAAGGTGTTATGAAATGAGCATATAACCTAATTTAATTCATATTTATCTCAACAGAATCAATTTTGAAATGAAAGACCGATTGATTATGGCCACAATCAATTGGATTTAGCCAAACAAGATGAAATGACCAATTGATAATAAGAACTATGAATCTAAATCAGGAATTCTATACCAAACTATCACTTTAAAGAAAATCTATAGATTTTATCTAAGGGACTAATTGAAAATGAAAAGATATCTATTCCCACAAATGAGAGAAAAAAGGTGTACTTTTCTTATTTATTTTTAAAAATTGTAAAATTTAGCTCATGTTGGAGTTGTTGATCAAAACTATCCAATCTAACTATAGTAACAGTAATAATAATCCTCTCCCTGTATTGATCTTGGTATACTTACTTATATCAAGTCCAAAGGATGAGAACAAGCTTTAGATCAACACATCTTCTCATAACTAATACCTAATCCTAGGATCAACAACTGAACATTAAGTACATTTGAAGGATTGACTAATAATTCTTGTTAAGAATATTTAGTCAACAAGTTGGGTTTCAACTATAATTTCTTAATAAAACCATATTGATTCATATTTATATTATCAAATAGTGATAATGCATTATCACAGTAGTTCAACAAAATGTAATCATCAAGTATGTCTGCTTCTAATAATGGATATCATCTCTGGCATGTAGAATATCATCTTTATTGAAAACAAGCATGTCGACTATGTTTCAATATCATTCCTCTTTATAAGAATCCTCCAACCATGTTTGTATGTGGTAATCATCATGTATTTCATCATGGTCACATTACTCTGTCAGCAGATAGTTTCAAGTTTTGCCAACTTTTGAAAACCCTGCTCAAAGATGTTGACGTATCAAATAATAAACCAAACACTAAGAGATATAAAAATAATATGAAAATACAAAATGAAAAAATGAAATCCTAGTCATCACTGTCACTCAGGCACTTTGTCTTTTTACTAACTAGGAAATGTGTCAAGAATGCGTAATACCTTGAAGAGTAAATATCGTTCATCTCTACTTTAAGGCATTATTCCTATTGTTAATATCCATCAAATTTAATCAGAATTTAACAATATTCCCTTTTCTGCATTGTCAAGATTCTAGTGGGTCTGGGACACCTATCACTTTGTCGCACTGTTACGCCAGATAAAGACCCTGCATATTTTCATTTTGAGTGAATTCTAGCCATAGATGAGATCAAATTCAAAATTTGGTTCTTTTTATTTCATTTCTTATACTTTAATGAGTCTAGGACACACAACAATCAGATGCACTCTCACGATAGATAAAGAACTTGCAAATTTTCATGGTGAGTGAATGTTGATTGTAGATGTATTTAATATCCACCATAAATCCTTCCTCCTACAACACTGAGACTTTAGTGGGGCTAGGACACGTGGAAGCATGTCATGATTCCTTAATGGATAGATATTGTGCATCTTGTCTTTAAGGCATTACGACAACTGTAGATACTATCTGACTGTTAACCGTTGAAAGATCTGTCATGTAAACTGACGTGTATGCCTGTCAACTTGCCTAATGAATCAAATGATACCACATGTATCCTCTTCATCTTATCCTTATATGTTGGTGGGCCTAGGACACGTTTAACTTAGGAATGATGGGAGATAGATATTGTCCATCTTGTGTTTAAGGAAACACGCCGACTGTCAGATGGATATTTACTTGATCGATGTATAATCTTGTTTTGGATTTTTTAAACCGTGGTTAAAGTACATGTGTAAGCCAAGCACATTCCCTTGAAGATTAAATAGCTTCATCTTTCTGATCAAAGGATTATTCCAGTCATTGATCTTTTGGAAAAGGGAAAGATATTTAAACAGACCCGCAAAAAATAAAACTTGCTTAAATAACCCTCGAAAATACTTTCAACGATTAGTTTTATCAATTCAAAAATTTACATGCCATAGAATGTGATACTTTGAACATAGCCAATTTAAAAGGATACATGTATGAATTAATAAGATGAATGCATAAATTAGGAGTTTTGCAAGCATAAAATAAACAAATGAAAGGATGAAATAAGAGTATAAATCACAATAATGAGAATAAGGAACACTTCCCTGAACTATCCTCATGTCCAAATTTGATCTGTAAATCTGGGTTCCACCAGTGGATCTTTCTAGGGATGTGCATTCATACCTTGACACATCAAGATACTAGCTATCTTTGGAGAAGAAGACCATTAGAAGAACAAAATAATATAATACATATCATAAAAACAAAGAAAACAAACCTGCCTTTTGTAGTTTTTTAAGAAATAAGGGTTGAATATACTGACCATGTACATGAAGCTCATGAGGATAACCTTCCAAATCCTATAAAATATAATAATTCTCACCTCCTTTACCGATAATGAAAAAAGGACCTATCCATAAGGCCTCAAACTTTCCATGTTTTCCTTTATCCTAATCTTTTACATTTCATCTCAAAACTAAATCTCCTTCCCGGAACTTCCTTTCTGTGGTCTTATTGTCAAAACAAAACCTTCACTTTCTATTGTAATTGATGATTTCTCTCTTGAGCTTGATTCCTCATTTCATCCAATTCTACAAGCTATTGAAATCTATCTTCCATGAAAGCCACCTCTTCCCATTGTTCTTTATTCACAAATTTTTATATTGGTAACAAATTATTCAATGGTAAATGAGATTTCTTTTCGTAAACAAGTTAATATGGTGCATATCCAGTAGACTTCTTAATTGTAATTGTTAGAATAACTGAGAGGGGGGAGTGGGGGGGTGAATCGGTTGCTTAAAAAATATTCGAATAAAAAAACCAAAAAAAATAGTACCACGATATTAAGCCTCTAGTTATTTTCATTCCTACAAGATGTATGCCTTGAAATAATCTTAACAAATAACTACTGCTCGAAGTTCAATTTTAAACCTTATTCTTATTGTTTATTGATTAGCAGTCTTTCATTTACCGAAATATAGTAAATTGCATAGTGTATAGTGATCAATCTGTATTTAGTTATGTGTAATGCAAAACACTAAAGTAATGACTCATAAACACATTGACACATGGATTTTTAACATGGAAATCATATTAAGGGAAAAAACACTTCAGATCGGTAACCCAAAATTTTCACTCTTCTGAAGTGAGCTCAGTGAAGAGCCAACCCTACAAAAGGTTACAAACACACTGTTAGGTGTGACCTTGTTACAGGATTTAAATAGAATAGTTAGTCACTTGATATTGGGCATCTATATGCTACCTTCTATGACCAAACCCTAGTTTGTCAAATGGTATCTGGAATCTCATGCTATCTTCATGATAAAATTTTTTGATAGTCCTTGGGATGTATCTCAATATAGAAAGGATTGTTAAGTCCATCTCAGTTAAGAGACTTTTTGATCTAATGGTTAAATTGAAACAATAAATGATCTGTTCACATATATAGATATGGACTTGTAGATTTTAAGATCTATTGTAAGCTTATTATACCTTTCTAATCAATGTATCTTTTCAATACCTTTTCTCCATGTCTTTATACTCGGTGATGCTATGCTTTGTTGTTCGGTGTCTGTAGAATTATAGCTATGTTCTTTAGCTTGATTGATCAGGACTATATAAAGTTGTTCTTCACCAATTTCTTTTCAACGTCCTCTTTCTCTATTCACTCCCCTTAATTCATAATGAATTAGATTGTCTCTTTATAGACATGATATCACCATTTCTAAGCTCTTGACTTTCTTGTTCTTGGCATGATCTGCAATTCTAGCCAACCTTGCTTTAAAATAATAATTTAGTTTAATCCCGTAGATTTCTCTTTGATAACCTTAATAAAACTCATTTAAAGCTTTCAGTTATCTTTGGCTTTAACTTGTTGATGAAAATAATGTTAATAACCAGTTAACTCCTTTAGCTCTTGTGAGCTAATTCTTTTGTTATTTCACAACTTAAGTTCCTTTCAGTGTTTTAACTCTTGGTGGCTTCGGTCAACACTTCAGTTCTCCTTGGGTATCTCTGTCAGGGTTGTCTGTCCATTTGGTAACACTTTTATTCTTACCATCGGTAATGCTTGTGATTCTTCTTGTCGGTAACACTTTCCTCTCGGGGTTCTCTATCTGTTGGTGTGCACTTTTCCATCGGTGTCTATTGTCATTTTGTGAATACTAAAATTTAATGCATTATTGATAGAATAACCTTTATCTTTCTAAAAATACAATCCATTAACTGATTTAATGTCATGCATTATCTTTCTGCATTTTGATGATCATCAACTTAACATCTTCAAACTTTCAATTAGTTATGGTTCATCAATATCTCCCTTTGACATTGATGGAAACACACTACATTATCATACTATATTATTACTAATTTAAAATATGAAATATATCAAGTGTATTTCATCAATCTCTCCCATATATTTTATTCTATAACCAATACAAATGTATGGCTCTCAGTAAGCTCATATAGCTTAGATTTTTTTCTTGTAGAGTGTCTTCTTCAATCTACAATCCCTTTACTAGATAGATGTAGCAGCTTCTATCTCTATTCCTAATATGTGCTCTTCCTTGACTGTTCCTCTCCTTGATCATCTCTTTTTCCTTTGACAACAATCTCTCCCTTAGTATGTATTTTCTCTATCTAGATATTCTAGATATTCTCTCCCTTTGAATAATGATAATAATATCTCCCTTTGACAATAATGCCAAAGTAATCATTGAGCATTCCAAAGTTATATCCTTTCTCTCCCTTTTTTTTTTTTAATATACTCCTTGAATTTCCCTTCCATCAGCAACATAAATCTGTATTAGCCAAGATAATCTCTGGTGTTTGGTGCAGATTTATACCCTATTGTCTATATATGTATCTTTGCACTCCAGTTCTTTACTTGCATCAACATGAATGATCTTCTGATTTGTGTATAGGCTGATGTAATCTCCTAGTCAGCTTACTGACTGATAGACGAGAGTTGGACCCCTAGTCTCTATCTCAGGTACTCAAATGTATCTTTTGGTAATGGCTTGGTGAATATGTCAGCTAATTGTTCCTTTGGTTGAACATATTCCAGTATCACTTCTTTTGCTTGCACTTGTTCTCTTAAGTAATGATACTTGATTTCTATATGCTTAGTCTTATCATGCATGACTGGATTCTTTGATATGTTTATTGCACTGGTATTATCACAATAGATATTCACTAGTTCAAGAATTTTCATATTCATACCTTCCAGTAATTGTCTAATGTATGCAATATTTGAGCAGTTTGCAGTAGCAGCTACATATTCTTCTTCTACATTAGATTGTGAGATGCATCCTTATTTCTTACTGATCCATGTGACAAGCCTGTCACCCATAAAGAAGGCTCCTCTAGTTGTGCTCTTCCTATCATCTAGGTTTCTAGCCCAATCAACCTCTATATAGACTTGAAGCTCAAATTTACCCTTCTTATCATACCATAAGTCATAGTCCTTGGTGTTCTTTAGATATCTCAAAATTCTCTTATCAATAGTCATATGTGATTCTTTGGGATTAGCAGAGAATCTAGCAACTATTCCAACTGCATGTGCAATATTTGGTCTGGTATGAACAACATACATTAGTTTTCCAATCATAAATCTATAAAATGTTTGATTTAGCTCATTTGATTTGTCTTCCTTTGTTAGCTTACATCAGGTAGCCATAGGTGTTCCAACTGGCTTGGAATCTTCCATCTTCAATATCTTCAACACTTCCTTGATGTATTTGGACTGTGTGATATATATGCCTACATCTTTTTGAAGAATCTGTAGACCAAGAAATAATTTGATCACCTCAAACATAGACATTTCAAACTATTTTTTCATTTCATTAGAAAATTATATCCATAACATTTCATTACCCCCAAATATGATATCATCAACAAAAATTTCAGCAATCAGAATATTATGATCAGTATCTTCTTATAAGTACAAATTGCTATTTTCACGTGTTCTTACAAATTCAATGCTTATGAGACAGGAGTGAAGTCTTTCATACCAGGCTCTAGGTGCTTGTTTCAATCCATACAAGTCTTTGTGTAGTCTACATACCATGTTTCTCTTGTCTGGATCAACAAACCCTTCTAGTTGCTAAATGTATACCTCTTCTTCTAGTATTCCATTTAGGAATACATATTTGATAGCCATCTGGTATACCTTGAATCCTTTGAATGTAGTATAAGAAATTAAAATTATTAATCCTTCTAGTATAGAAATGGGTGCAAATATTTCTCCATAATAAATTCCTTCTTATTGTGCATACCCCTTGCATATGAACCTTTCTTTGTTTCTTGTGACTTTTCCATTCTCATTCAGCTTGTTTCTGAATATCCATTTGGTACCAATGACATTCTTGTCATATGGTATTGGTACTAGTGTCCATGTCTTATTCTTCTCAATCTATTCTATTTTGTAATTCATATAACTTACCCATTATTCATTTTCAAGTGTAGTATTAACCGATTTAGGCTCAAAATCACAAATTAAACATCTAGTGTTTAGTGACTTACTTCTTGTTCTCATTCCAACCCTTTTGTCTCTTATGATCTGATTATGTGGATGATGTCTTCTGACATACTTGGGAAGCTTTGGTTTAGCTCTTTGTCCATAATTATGATCATCATCTTGACCTTCATTCTGATCTCCATCGCTTGTAACATCATCTTGAGTATATTCCTGATTTTTGATAATTGCAGCCTAATGCTTGGGTGCAATGTTCTGTTGCTCAAGAGTGATACATTGTTTCTCGGGTAGAGTGTCAGGTTCATCAGTGTAAAAAAACCTATTTTAGTCTTCTAATTATTTTCTTCTTTCCTTATCATTCTTCTCTGCAAATTCATCTATTCTTACATTTGCACTTTCAATGATCTTGTTAGAGGACTTGTTAAGACACTTATAAGCCTTTCTTTTGGTGGAATACCCTAGGAAGATACCTTCTTAACTTTTTGAGTCAAGATTTCCATTTCTATCATCTTTCAAAATATAACATTCACTACCAAATATTTTGAAGTAACTTACATTGGGTGTGTAACCATACCAAAGCTCATATGGTGTGTTCTTTGTGTCCTTCAATTGTACTCTATTCAATGTGAAGAAAATAGTACTGATAGATTCCCTCCAAAAATTTTGAGTGATGCTTTTCTCAATCATCAGTGTTCTTGCACAATCAACAATGGATCTATTTCTCCTTTTAGTAATTCCATTTTTTTGTGGTGTTCTTGGTGCAGAAACCTGTCTTTTAATTCCATGCTCATTGCAATAGTTAGTGAATTCATTTGAAATAAATTCCCCTCCTCTATCTAACCTTAAGAATTTCAATTCCTTACCACTTTTTTTTCTACCATATCCTTATACCATTTAAACATCTTGAATGCTTCTAATTTGTCTTTTAAGAACATAAATGTCATCATTCTAGAATAGTCATATACAAAGAGAATGAAATACCTATCACTATAGTAACTCTTTTTCCTCATGGGTCCACATAAATTAGTATGGACTGATTCTAGAATGACATTAGATGTATGGGATTTAATATTGAAAATAGACTTTGTCATGTTACCTTTTTGACCATTCTTACAGATGATATTCTCGGGCTTAGACATGATCAGTAAGCCTCTTACTCTTCTTTTATTGCTAATCTTTATTATGTTGTCCAAATTCACATGACATAATCTCTTATGCCACAACCATATGTCTTCATTTCTAGCCATCAAAAAAGTGGTGTTAATGTCATCAAGATAGAAAAGGTTACCTATTGTCTATTCACCAGTTCTGATCAATCTTCTTGATTCATTGAAGATGTTTTTCTTCTTATTCTTAAAAGGTACTTGGTGACCTATGTTATTCAACTGTAAAACACTCAATAGTTTATAATTTAGTCATTTTACCAAGTAATCATTTTCACATTTCATCAAGTTATACAACATTATGGTTCATTTACCTTCAACTGGACAAGGTGTGTCATTTCCCATTCTTACTGATCCACCATTACAGTACTCAAAATTTCCAAACTTTTTTTTATCACCAATCATGTGGTGAGTGCAGCCACTATCTATAATCCACACATCATTCTTACTAACCTTAGATATGAGAACATTCTCTACATACCTTTCTTATTCTTTGTCTGAATCATCCTTTATGGCTACAAATACCATCTCAATGTCTTCATCAGATTTGGTGTCGATATCATCAACTTTGTTCTCAACCAGGTAATAAGCTTTTATTCCTTTGTCTGTGTATTCTTGGGTATCTCTTCTATCATATTGTCAGTTTCTTTGGTAATCTCTGTTACAACCTCTATGAAACTTCATTTCATATGTTCTGTCATTACTTCTATCATCTTTTCTTCTATTAGGACATCTTGCATCAATGTGTCCAACCTCTTTACATTTAAAAGATACAAGTGGTAATTTACCTTTGTATCTACCTTTTCCTCTAAAAAATCTTATGGCCATTAGTGCTTCAACCTCATCAAGTCCTTGGTCATCACTATCACTTTCACTATCATTCCTCATAGTGTGTTTATTACTTGATTTACTTATTTTCAAGGAATATTTGAATGCAGATTCTATAGATGGTACGACACTATTATCAAAGTTATTCATCTCAAATGAAATTAGTCTACCAATCAAACTATCTAGAGTAGAAGTATTTTTTACTACTTCTCTCATTTTTTGTATAGTAGACACTCTAATAGAATATACAGGCAGTAAGGTTCTTAGGATTTTACTTATCACTATCTCTTCTTCAAGTACACCTCCAAATCCTCAGATAGCATTGACTACCTCTTTGATTCTATAGCTATACTGAGTGATATTTTATCCTTCTTTCATCCTTAGGTCATCAAACCTCCCTCTTAGGCTTTCTGTCTTTTCTCTTAGTATATTAGCATCTCCTCCATGTACCAGCTTCAATTTATCCCACATTTTCTTTGATGAGGTGCAGGTTTGGACATCTTCAAACTCAGGATCAGAGAGTGAGGAAGCAAGCTCTATCATCATGCAATTATGCTCATGTTTTTCTCTCAATTCCTCAAGTGTGTGAGGTCATGTAGGAAAAACATATTCAATATCTAAGTATTGAACAACACCATTTCCAATACCTGATAGGTGGAGTCTTATTCTTCTTTTCCATGATGCAAAGTTCTCTTTATTAAACTTGGGCGCATCTCATTTGTTCATATTGTGATATTTTTCTTGAGCTATTAAACTCCCTTTCTAAGAACACAAGCTCTGATACCAATTATTAGAGTAACTGAGAGGGAGGGGGGTGAATCAGGAGCGTAAAATATATTCCAATAAATCAACCCAAAAACTTAGTACCACAATATTAAGCCTCTAGTTATCTTCATTCCTACAAGATCTATGCCTTGAAATAATCTTAACAAATAACTACTGCTTGGAGTTCACTTTTAAACCTTATTCGTACTGTTTACTGATTAGTATTCTTTCATTTACCAAAATACAATAAATTTTTTAGTGTATACCTATCAATCCAGATTTAGTTATGTGTAATGCAAAACACTAAAGTAATGACTCATAAACACATTGACACATAGATTTTTAACATGGAAACCCTGTTAAGGGAAAACCCACTTGGGACCGGTAACCCAAAATTTGCACTCTTCTTAAGTGAGATTAGTGAAGAGCCAACCCTGTTAACGGTTACAAACACACTATTAGGTGTGACCTTGTAAGAGGATTTAAATAGAATAGTTAGTCACTTTATATCAGGCATCTCTATGCTACCTTCTACGACCAAACCCTATTTTGTCAAATGGTATTTGACATCTCATGCTATCTTCATGATCAAAATTTTTGATACTCCTTGGGATGTATCTCAATATAGAAAGGATTGTTAAGTCTTTCTTGGTTAAGAGACTTTCTGATCCAATGGTTAAATTGAAACAGTAAATGATTTGTTCACATATAAAAATATAGACTTGTAGATTTTTTAGATCTATTATAAGCTCATTATACCTTTCTGATTAATGTATCTTTTTAATACCTTTGATCCACTTCTTTCTACTCAGTGATGTTGTGCTATATTGTACGGTGCCCAAAAAATTATAGTTTTATTCTTTAGCTTGATCGATCAGGACTATATGAATTTGTTCCTCATCAGTTTCTCTTCAACATCCTCTTTATATATTCACTCCCCTTAATTCATAATGAATTAGATTGTCTCTTTATAGACACGATATCACCATTTCTAAGTTCTTGACTTTCTTGTTCTTGGCGTGATCCATAATTCTAGCCAACCTTGATTTAAAACAATACTTCAATTTTATCCCATAGATTTCTCTTTGACAACTATAATACAACTTCTTTAAAGATTTTAATTATCTCTGGCTTTAACTTGTCGATGAAAGCAATGTTAACAACTAGTTAACTCCTTCTTTAGCTCTTTCCAACTAAGTTTTTTTATCATTTTGAACTTTAGTTCCTTTCAGTGTTTTAACTCTTATTAGCTTTGGTCAATACTTCAATTCTCCTTGGGTATCTCCGTCGGGGTTGTCTGTCTGCTAGGGTTGTCTATCCATTGAGTAACATTGTAATTATGACTATCGATAATTCTTGTGATTTTTTTCATCGGTAATTCTTCTTAGGTTTCTTGCTCGGGCATCACTGTAACTTTCCTCTCAGGGTTCTCTATCTGTCACTGTGCATTTGTCCATCGGTGTCTGTTGTCATTTTGTTAATACCAAAATGTTATGTATTATTGATAGGATAACCTTTATCTTTGAGGTTCTTTGAATTCTTTGAAACTTTCTATATAACCAATCAGATTATATCATGTTGACATCAATGACAATACAATCCATTAACTGATTTAATGTCTTGCATTATCTTTCTATATTTTGGTGATCATCAACTGAACATCTTCAAACATTCAATTAGTTATGGTTCATCAGTAAGTATGTCTTCCCAAAGTGCAAGTGGTAACTTTGAATCCCATGATCTTTTGTTGTTGTTTAACATTCTCTTGATGATCTTTATTATATTCTTGTTACTATATTCTTCTTGGTCATTTCCTTTTTGGTGATAAGGGGAGGAATAAGAAATCTTTATTCCATATTTATCATGAAATTCAGTGAACTTTGTAGATCTAAAACACATAGCTTTATCACAAACAATCTTATGAGGAACACCAAATCTTGTCAATATATTTTTAGCCAAGAATTTGATCACCACTTTACTATAAGCTTGTCTAGTAGGTATGACTTCCACCCACTTAGTGAAGTAGTCAATGGCCACCAAAATCTATTTATGTCCTCCACTAGAAGTATCAGTGATTTCTCCTATGAAATATATTCCCCACATTTGAAATGGATCTTTAGTAGACATATGATTAAGAGGTAATGCACCATTATATTTGAGTTTTTGTGAAAAAATTTGACAAGCTTCACATCTCTGAATATATGCATGGTAGTCTTTAAATAAACAAGGCCAATAGTATCATGCATTCAATATTTTATGGGCAATGGTATTTGCTAAAAAATGTCCCCCACATACTCCATTATGAAGATCCTTGAGCACTTCATTTGCTTGATATGTATCTAAACAAAAAAATAAGTATACCATCCATGTCTTTCCAGTATAGGTCTCCTTGTATGAAGACATACTTAGATGCCTGCAGTTTTACTCTCTTTTTTTTATTATCTATAAGGTTTTATAGGCATTTCATGTGTTTTAAGAAATGTACTATGTTAGTATACCAAGGGAACCTTTCAATACTAGTCCGAGTCTTACTTAAATCCACTTGATTGACCTGTAATGCATCCATATTTGATTTTTCCATCAACCTTGCTAATCCTTGTCCTCTAACAGTTTTTGTGATCTAAATATCTATATGAAATTCTTGAATTTTATTCACCCACCTACATCTTCTCCCATTCAATTCTGATTGTCTAATTATATCCTTTATTTATGCACTAGGAACATAGGCTACTACTTTCACTCCTACCAAGTAAGGCCTAAAAGACTTCACTTCCTTCACAAGTGCATAAGCTTGTTTCTCATTAATATCATAATTTAGCTCAGAAGCTTTAAGATTTTTACTAAAGAATGCTATTGGTTGTTCATAACCTTCACTATTATTTTGCAACAAGACAACAACAATGGTGTGATACGACACAAAAGAAAATAATTGGAATGGTATAGTATAATCGGCAGACTTAAGGATAGGGGACTCCTTGATTTCCTTTTTAATATTTACAAATGCTTCTAAAGATTCATTTGTCCATTTCATGTATGCACCCTTCTTCAACATCATAGAAATTGGTTTAATTATTTCTGAAAATCTTTTGGACAAACCTCCTTACAAATTTTATTTGTCCAAAGAAGGATTGAATCTTTTTGACATTTCTTGGGACCTCAATTTTATCTATTGTTGAAATCCTCTCAGGGTCTATTCTTACTCCATCTTTGGAAACAATATGTCCTAATAATCTTCCTTTAGTGATAGCAAAATGATATTTCTTTGGGTTCAATGATATCTCATATTCAAGGGATCTTTGGAATATTTGTTCCAAAATTTTGCAATGGTCATCTACCCTTTTGGAATAAGAAGTTAGGTCATCTGGATATACCACCATATTTACATCAATAAATTCCTCAAAAGCCACATCCATTTCTCTTTGGAAGGTATCCCCTACATTAGTGAGTCCAAAAGGCATTCCAACATTTAGATAAGTACCCCAAGGTGTAGTAAATGTTGTTTTATATTGTTCCTCTTCTTTAACCTTCACCTAGTTACACCCTGAGAACCCATCCATCATTGATAATAATTCATTTCCTGTTACCTTTTTCAATAATGCTTCCATGTTTGGTAATGCATAATTGTCCTTTAATGATGATATATTTAGTTTCCTAAAATCTACACAAAGTCTAATATCACCATTCTTTTTTTTGACAGGCACAAAATTTGAAACCCATGTTGAGTATCTAATTGGATTTATTATACTAGAATCCCTCATCTTGATTAATTCATCTTTCATCTTGTGAGCCAAAGTAGGGTTTATTAGTTTGTGCCTTTGCCTGAATGGTTTGGCATTAGGATTCAAAAGTATCTCATGTTGAAAAAGGTCCTCTCGGTAAGCTTAAAGGTCATCATACGACCAAGCAAATACATGCCTATATTTTCTCAATAGTTTGCTAATATCTACCCTGATATTGGGGGTTAACATTTTATCCACAAATACTTCCTTTAGAGTTTCTTCATTTACCATGTTTATTCTTTCTACTTCATCCATTGTGATATTAGTGCTTTTCTTGTCCATTTTTAAATCTTTATTGTCAAACAATCTCTATATTGCTAGAAGGCCTTTTGGGACCTTATTATTTTTTAGCTGAAAAAATGCATTTCCAAACAACACTTCTTTCCCATCCTCCATCTCAACATGAGAATTCAATTCTATCAATTGATTTTCATACTCTTGCTCACATGCTAAAAGTCTGATTATATCTTTGTCATCTTCAAAGATTTTCTAGTTGTTGATGTTATCAGGTATAACAAGCCTAGTTTTAACATCAAATTGAACTATGTCCTCTCAAGGGATGTCATTATGCTTCAATACCAAATTAGCCATAAAATCTGTAAGGATATTTTTTGATCTATCTATCCAGTTAATATAAAAGGCATCAAAATATTCTATAGAATCCCATACCTCATTTTTGTATCTTTTAAGAAGAGGCTGCATACCAAAAAATGTACTCTTAACTTGAGAAACAATTAATATAGAATCCCCAAAGACACTTAAACATTTTATTACATGTTTACTAGCTATTTTCAAACCAAGAAGTAGAGCTTCATACTCTGCAACAATGTTAGTACATTCAAAATCTAGTAAAAAGGAATATTCAAATATTTTCTTATCAGGGGCAAAGAAAATGACACCAGCTCCATTACCATCCCTACAGCAAGCACCATCAAAATACATTTTCCAAATTGTATTTTTTCTTAATTCTGCATGTAACCCAATAGGTTCAAAATTATGCATTGCATTTTTTGAAATACTTACTTGAAAGTCATCCATATCAGAATTATATAAATGTGTAACCAGGCTTGGATCCACATCCTCAATAATATATGGACTTCAAGTCTCCCTGTCAATTCTTACATCCCTTCCATTCACTTGAATAGAAGCATAATAAAGATCTAATTGAATACTACCTCCTACTAAGCTAGACCATTGTCTAGATAGAAGCATCCCATAATTGGTAGGGACTTCAACTATAATAATATCTATTTTATATGACATTTCAAGAGATGTAGGAAATTTAAATTCAACATTTTTCATTATGCCTACAATAGGAACAAATCTATTATCCATAACATAACATCTACCAAATTTGGTATCAACATTCACTCCTCATTCTTTCATCACATCATTAGGCAGAATGTTTACTACTACAACAGAGTCTATCATACAATTATTTACCAATCTATTGTTTATCAATAGAGTAAGATAGAAAGGATTAATTTGATTTCCATTTTTGTTTCAAGTAGTTCCTAGATAAATAGTTGGACGATCCTTTACTTCTTGGTTAATATCTTCCTTATTACGTACACTAGACAATATTTTCAAAGCTTCACTTTTACATTCAGGTATTTTAACTATTTCAAGAAAAGGAACACATATTTTAACTTGAGATAATGCATTAGACATGAAATAAAATTCATTGGGAAGAAATTTACTAACTACTTTTTCTCTTGCTATTTTTGGAAAGTCCTGAGGTTCTACATATTTCTGTTTAGAAATGTTTTTATGCTTCAGCTCCTTTGGGTCAGTTCTTTGGTCAGGTTTCCCTTGGTTGACATTTATTGTTTTGTTCCTTAACTTATAATTAATTTTTGCTTCTTCCATTGCAACTATTATGTATGCTTTCTTCTCCTTTGTTGTTAATTCTCTTACTCTTGGAGTACTCTCCTAATAATCCCCATATTGGTACACTCTATCTAGGTAATCCTTACAGTAATATTCATCTAAAGAGATTTAATCATCATATTCCCACATAGGATCTATAGATAAATTATTCAATGTGGATCATCAATTATCATTCTGATCTTCATCCTCTTTCCATCTTTGGGCCACAACACAATGCTCATAAGAGTGTGGTAGTGTGCAAGCTTCACACAAGGGATAACTTTCCAAAATGATGCAGGAGCATCAAGGCTCCAAGAAGACAATAGATAAAATGAAGACATGATGAAGATTGATAATGTAAATTGGCATTTGTTAAATCTAGTAATTGCCTTTGAAGGTTTCGGAAGAAATTAAAATAATAAATTTGTAAAAGGTCCTAAAGGACCTGTCAAGGGCCTTAGGATCCTAGATGGTGAAAATTGAATAAATTGATAATATGATGTAATTAGATCATTAGGGGTCTAGAAGG
>MU228029.1:226443-251688 GCA_018584345.1 Thuja plicata
TGCTGGTTATTCTAAGAAATCTGAGTTTTTCCTTATAATTTTGGACTAATCTAATGGTTGGATCATCATTCCATGAATGATAAAAACCTGATTCTCATGGAGTGATTGATCCTTGATATGTACAATAAAATTTCTAACTTTTAATGTGTAGATGAAAGGTATTTGGTTGGTGATCACCGAGAAGAGTATTTGAAGGGTTAATGGAAGTGGTTGGTTGGGAGTAGCAGCGAGAGATCTGCTTGAAGGAGGCATACTTTTTATGGTTTTAGGAGTATAGTAAAATCAAATGAATGGTGTATCCACCCTCAATTGATCCTAGAAAGGTGTGGAAGGTAATTTATTGAGAGGCCATAGTTTTGAGGCTTGTTTATGAGCAATTTGGGGATTTTGTACTTGGAAGCATCCAAGACCCAAATTGGTGACATTTTTGGAGGTTTTACATCATATTTGGAGACATTATAGAGTCTTGAGATCAGGGAGTAAAAACACCTTGTAGTTCCTTTGTAAATTGGCCTCTTTTGGTGTGTGTTTGCAGGGTACAGTCTGAAGGATCTTGCATTTTTTCCAAAACAAGATAACCTGAGTTTTACATATTTTAAATTTCATCCAAAAGGGTATCCAAAAAGATATTTTATTTGTTTATTTATTTGGGAAAATCTGAAGTAAAGTTTAGTTTTGTGTCGCTGTTGTCCTACAAGGAAGGGCTATTAGGCCTACTTGGCAATTTGAGAGTTTGGGGTATTGGGTTTGGTTCTAAACCTTGTAACTTGGTAAATCTTGTTGAAACAACCTAATATAGGTCAAATCCATTCATATTTTCCATTTTGTGAAGGTTTATTCACTTGTGTTTCATTTTGGTCCTTTTAGGCCTTAGGGGTTATTCGGTAGTGTATAAGTCTCTCAAAGGTTAATACCTCATTTTAATCATCAGTCCATTCAACCAGTGATTACCTCTACATCACAAAAGATGGTTTTTTTTCCTCAATGGATAAGGAGTATTTAATTCTTTGTTAACTATTTTCCATCCTTTAATTTTGTGTTATAAGTCATGTCCTGCAATCTGTATCTGTCATTTTTGTATGGTGCTCGATTATTCTGGTTGTACTTAAAATTATCTTTTCCATTATTCATTTAGAGGCCTTTCACCATATTCATAAGATTATCTAATTTATCTTCTTCCTTGTGTTTATTAGGCTCTTTTGGATAAAAAAATATAGTATCCTCCCTCGTAGCAATTATACAAGAGGTCTTCCTATCATTCTCAATAGCTATGGCAATTTTGAGAGAATGTGATAAAGTAGAAGGATTATGAGATCTGATTTCATAATTGATCTTGCTATCAAATGCACCCATATAGAAATTTATCATAAAGGAATCAACAAGTTGAACATCTCTTGGAATCCTATTTAAAACTGTGTTGAACCTGTTGTTGAAATCATCCATAGATTCATTCTGATTTTTCTTCATATTTGTCAACTCATGTGATGCAAAATAAGTATCATTGTGATCACCAAACTTTTATATGAATTGATTAACAAATTCATCCCAACTAGATATGGATCTATCTGGCAAACTTCTGAATCATTCTGCTACATCTTCTATGAGAGATTCAACAAAAAATTTCATCTATACATCCTAATTGAATTCATCAAGCTCTTGGATAAAATTCTTCAAATTTACACAATGTACCTCAGCTAATTTTGATCCATTCCCTCAAAACTTTGGAATTGCACTTCTTCATTCATTTGTTATGTCATTAGGATATCCCCTTATGCCATAAAATTCTAATTGTATGTATCTGTCAGAAACCATTGGGGCCCTGTAGTTATTTCAATTTTTATTTATTGCTCCATGCCTTGGGTTTTGATGATTTGCATTCTAGAATCCTTGATTATTTATTATTGGTCCAAAATTTGAGTTGATATTATAATCTCTCGGGCCATAGTTTTGCGCCCTTTTATTTTGATATCTATTATACATTCTTCCATAACTTTGATGCCCATGATGTTCATATTGTTTAGATCCATTAGGATTCATTCTATTATCGTGGTTATGATGTTCTCCATTGTTTATTTATCCCCAATGACCACTTCTTTCATTCCCATTGTTGTTTTTCTCACACCTTCCTCTATTATCTAGTTTACACAAGGGATAAGTATGATCACTATTGAAAATATGGCCCCCATTCTTTCTATGAGGAGGATTGTATACACCATTTCTATCATTTTTAGGCATTCCTTTGTATTTTGGTGATTTGTTTTCACTTCTTTGTATTCTCATCTTTCTTACTACCTCCTCTAGTTGCCTCTTAAGAAGCATGGCCATTTCTTCATCGTTTGTGCCCACAATAGCTATTTCAAGAAATATTGCATCCCATTTCCTATCATTTTCTTCTCTTTCAGTCATATTCTGATATTTATCATGCTCAGACTCATGCTCTTCCTTATCAACTTGGAAAAAATGATTACAATTCTCCTCATTATTCTCATGACTATGGTGACTTGAACTAGGGAATTATGCTTAGAAAAAATCTTGATTATCCCTATCAAGGTATATCATGCATGGTCCATACATCATTTTATTATTTGAATCTTTACATTTCCTTTTTGGTTCAAATTCAAAAAAACTGTCGTCTTAAAGATATTCTTCCTAACATAAATTTATCACTTATATGTTATATAATTTCAAAAATAGAGTCGCCACTTCCTTTATTAGAAAGAAACTAATATCTTATTGGTTTGGGTTCCTGTCTCTAGTAGAGTCTTAATGTTCAAATTATTACCAAAGATCCTGAGAGTTCTTCAAACTATACCTACATAATTTTTACCTAGTAGAGTTTCCAATCTCTTGGTGCTCAAATCAACAGATGGGATTTCCTATGGACTTTCCAATCCAATTATGGGAAACCCAAGTGATCTGGCCAACTAACAAGGTTTTAACCAAATCAAGTTTAAAACTTCTACAATTTTAGCTCTATAGAACCAAGGATGGTAGGCCTACACCTTAAACTTATCCTTCAAGTTTCAAGGCTTTTTATAGCAGATGAGGAATACTTCGACACTCTATTACTCCAAGTGTGTCAAAGAATTTGAAAGAAAACCTTAACTGAAAAGAAGTATGTGATAAAATGCTAATTGATATGCTTCAAAATATTTAAAAAATATTTGTATATATGAAATAAAAAGTACAGATGGATAGAGTTTCACAAAACTATGAATAATGAATTAAATGACCATAATCCAATATATATGTATACCAGTGCCTTATTTTCTCATGGGAAATAGATTCAAGATCATCCCAAACCTTTGTACAACCTTAGAGATAGTTTACAAGAAACATATGACTTCAAAGGTGTTATGAAATGAACATATAACCTAAGTTAATTCATAGTTATCTCAACTGAATTAATTTTCAAATGACAGACCGATTTATTGTGGCCACAATCAATTGGATTTAACCATACAAGATAAAAAGACAAATTGATAATAAGAACTATGAAACTATCACTTTGAAGAAAATCTATAGATTTTATCTAAGGGACTAATGGAAAATGAAACGATATTTATTCCCACAAATGAGAGGAAATGTGTACTTATCTTATTTATTTTTAAAAATGGTACAATTTAGTTCATGTTGTAGTTGTTGATCAAAACTATCCAATCTAATTATAGTAACAGTAATAATGATCCTCTCCTTGGATTGATCTTGGCATCCTTATTTATATCAAGTCCAAAGGATGTGAAAAAGCTTCAAATCGACACATCTATTCATAACTAATACCTAATCCTAGGATCAACAACTTAACATTAAGTACATTTGATGGATTGACTAATCATCCTTGTTAAGAATATTTTGTTGACTAGTTAGGTTTGACCTATAATTTCCTAATAAACATGTATTGATTCATCTTCAAATTATGAAATAGTGATAACGCATTATCACAGTACTTCAACCAAATGTAATCATCAAGTATGTCTACTTGTGATAATGGATATCATCTCTGGCATGTCAACTATCATCTTTATTGAAAATAGGCATGTCGACTATCTTTTGGTATCCTTCCGCTTTATAAGAATCCTCCAAGCAAGTTTCTATGTGGTAATCATCCTTTATTTCATCATGGTTGCATTACTCTGTCAGCAGATAGTTTCATGTTTTGACACCTTTTGAAAACCCTTCTCAATGATGTTGATGTATAAAATAATAAACCAAACACTAAGAGATATAAAAATAATAATAAAATGTAAAATGACAAAAGGAAATCCCAATCAACACTACCACTCAGGAACTCTATCTTTTTACTATCCATGAAATGTGTTCAGATCGCGTAGTGCCTTGAAGAGTAAAAGTCATTCATCTCCACTTTAAGGCATTATGTCTGTCATTGATATCCATCAAATTTAATAAGAGTTTAACAATATTCCATTTTCTACATTTTCGAGAGTGTAGTGAGTGCAGAACACGTGTCACTCTATCGCGCTCTCGCGCCAGATAAATACCCTGCACCTTTTCATTTTGAGTGAATGCTAGCCATGGATGAGATCAAATTCAAACCCTAGATCTTTTTATTTCATTTCTTAGACTTTAATGGGTCTAGGACACGTGGTGATAAAGTGCACTCTCATGATAGATAAACAACTTGCAACTTTTCATGGCAAGGGAATGTCGATCGTAGATATATTTAATATCCACCGTAAATTATTCCTCCTACATATCTCAGACTTTTAGTTGTGCTAGGACATGTGGAATCATGTTGTGATTCCTTAATGGATAGATATCATGCATCTTGTCTTTAAGGCATTACGCCAACCATAGATCTTATCCAACTGTTAACTGTTGAAAGATCTGTCATGTAAACTGGCGTGTACCCCTGTCAACTTGCCCAATGAACTAAATGATGCCACTTGTATCCTCATCATCTTTTCCTTGTACTTCAGAAAACCCAGAATGCGTGTCACTTAGGTGCGATGCCTTAGAAGATAGATAGTGTGCATATTGTGTTTAAGGCAACATGCCGACCATTGGATGGACACTTACTTGCTTGATGTATGATCTTGTTTTGACTTTTTTCAACTATAGTCAAAGTACACATGTAAGCCAAGCGCGTTCCCTTGTATATTAAATAGCTTCATCTTTCCAATCTAGGGATAACGCTAGTCATCGATCTTTTGGAAAAGGGAAAGATATTTAAGTGGACCTGCGAAAAATAAAACTTGCATAAATAATGCGCGAAAAGACTTTCAATGGCTTTTTTTATGAATTCAAAAATTTGTAGGTCGTAGAATGTGATACTTTAAAGATAGCCAATTTTAACAAGAGTTTGTATGAATTAATAAGATGAATGCACAAATTAGGAGTTTTTCAAGCATAAACTACAAAAATGAAAGGAATAAATAAGAGCATAAATCATAATAATGAGTATAAGGCACACTTCCCTGAACTATCCTCATGTCCAAATTTGATCTGTAAATTTGAGCTCCACCAGAGTACATGGATGTATATGTTGCATCATTGTAGAGTACTGATATCGTATTGGTACAAGTACAAAGCTATTCTACTATGAAGATTGGTACCATTGATGCTACACAGGTTATGACAACCAAGCCACCAGTTGACACAGGAAATGTAAATGTTGATAATCCTAAGGCTACTGAGACTGAAAAAAAAAGGATAGCAAGTTAGAAGCTTCAATTGACATTGAAGAACCAAAGTTGAACACAACAATGACCAACACATCAAATGTTCAGAATGATCCAAAGCCACAAGATATAAAAAAAAGAAATGTTGCAAGAATCAAATAAAAAAGGAAAGGATGCATAGAAAGAAGAAACAAAACAACAAGAGGAAGTAAAAGAAAATAAAATAATAGTTGATCACCATAACGAATCACCAGATGCAACAATGGCATCACATTCTGAACACTATACTATAAAGACGAAATTAAGTGAGAAGAAGAAGAGTAAAAAAAGTAAGAAAATCATTGATTTGGGTGAGCCTATCATAATACGAGTAGGAGAACCCAACAAAATAAAGCCTGAGGAATTGGATATCTTTGCCAAGTTAGTTAGAAGAAAAGATGAACAAGAAAAGCTATTGCAAAAGAAGAAAAGGTAGATATTCTAGAAGATGTCAAAGAATTTTTCTAGGAGATTTTTCCTGAAGTTACCATTGACGAGTCTGAGATACTATTAGACCAATTTGGAATTCTAGTCCTATAAATCAAAGGACCAAATAAGGAAATGACAAAATACATGTTGAAGATTCACAAGACATCAACGGAGAAGAAATTGACAGAGGACCTACTGCAAAACATTGCTATAGTGAAGGTAACTCTTTCTGAGTTTTGCTCCAAATTTGAAGAAAAATTGCAGCCCATCATTTCATTATTTCAAAAAATCTATATTCTTTCTAACTTTACTAAGGACATTAAGAAGGAGGTAGATACCAAGAAAGAGTTGATTGAGTAGCTTGTAAAGCTAACTACCAAGCCTGGAGAATTCTAGACACATTACTCAAAGATACAAGAACTCATGGGAGTTCATCTCTCATTGAGACAGGAGGAAGATAAGCTAAGATTAGAGTTGCTTGAGCTACAAGCACTAGTTATTCCCCATATGCACAATCAATGAAAATACATCTGGAGAAAGGACAAGAACTAGCAAGTCTTCCAGAGGTTAGCACCCTAGATAGTATAGTGGATTTATCGACAGATATCAATGAACATATTGTGATATTACAGAATCTCTGAGATGCTTGGGAGACTCTACTAGCCATATTACAGCAGAGGTATAAACACATTTTGATATATAAGTTCTACTATTGAGACTTTTTTTCAAAAAGGGGGAAATATAGATAGTTCTAGAAAAAAACAAATAGAGTCAATATAAAATACCAAAAAAGTATATATGTGAAATAAAAACAGGAGAAGAGATGTACATATTTTTTTATAGAGAGTGACATCCAAGGATGAGATACAAAGTTTTGATGACTTTGAGATTTTTGTCAAAATGCTCAACTAATATCAAAGGGGGAGATTGTTATCTCTATAGAATATTTTGTTGTCATTAGTAAAGACAAAGTCATACGAGTCAAAAGATTGAATCGGTAAAAAGGAGAAAATAAAATATATGACCAGTTGGTAATGTACACCGAGGAAGGAAGTGAGGTCACTAAAGAGCAGAGACTACACTGAGAGCACACAATTAACCAAACACAGAACAAAAAAAACACACCGAGTTGAGAGTTACTGAGTACTAAAAGAGAAAATAAACCGAGCAAATAGATGTTACTCTACTGAGTTACTTAAGTGATAGTAAAGCAATAAGGACACTTTTAATGAATTGATACAAAATTAATTGTGATTATACAATGGATGATGACCAATTTTTTACACGATCAATGATCCATATAATTCAAAGAGAAGATCAAAGGAGAAGATTAAGCGGTTAATCAAAGATTGTTATTTCCAAGAAAAACACCAAGTACCCAGGTAAAAGTGTCACAGTCAACGAGCGCAAAAGAAAATCTAACGACTGAAATAATTTATTACTGACCTAACACATAAGATTAAGAGGCAATATGTATTATACTTAAAGGATGATTTACAAAACAAAAGAGAGACGATGGAGGAGAAAAAGAGATAGAGTACAGAGAAGGATGATGTTGATGAACAAATATCAGAGAAGAGAGCATCGAGTTGATATCTAGCTACAACAGAGAAAATCCTACCAGTGTTACATATTGTAATTGAGGTAACACAAGTATTTTAGAGCACATAAAGTCTGATTAGTATTTATAATTTATGCAATATAGAATAAATTGATAAGTTGTTAATACTATTGTATTGAGAGCTAGAAATCCCAATATTGGGTAGATCTTAACCGATCTGATATTTGTAAAATGTTTTAATAGGGTATATCTCTAAGTGTAGAGATTGTAAAATCCTCTAACTAGGTAGACCTATCAAGTCTTTATATACTCTTAACTAGGTAAGCTATCAAAATGGTTGAACTTTGTAAGCTCTAACCGAGTACCCTTTTATACTAGAGTTAGTGAAGGTTGTGGGTGTCATCCCCACCATAGTTTTGTCCTCTAATGAAGGATTTATGCGTAAAAAAAATCATGGAGTTATGGTTTCATTTACTTGAATGGTTTGATGTTATGTTTTATAAGATTTATATTAGTTTTATTTCAAGTTATTGAATTTGGTAAACAAAAAGCAACAATATGGTTATTGATAGTTTAAGTTATATAAGTTTTTTGTGGTACTGATTCACCCCTCCCCTCTTAATCCAAAATTTCCATAGTCATCCCAAAAACTATGTGCTTTCCACCAAGGTTTAAACATCGACCATATTGCTCAGATCAATGGTTTGAATGGCTCCACACTTTCATGATTAACATAAGGATGCATGAAATATTAAACACACAAGTTTGTGTTGTTGTGAACATTTTGCATGTTTTCGGCATTCTATCAAAACACTAAGTGTTTCCACCAAAGTCTATGCATAGATCATCTTTTAATGGCTCAATGATAATGGCATCGTGCTTGCGTAAATAACATAAATGTTCACAAAACATTAAGAAATTTATATATTTTAATGTTTTCCTCCTCTTTCATATAGATTTTACTATTGGTTATTTGTGTCACCATTATCCCATCACAGATATCTGATTTGAGAGACCTTTATGGGATAAGTGTAGTATGTTTTTCTCATAGGTGGTGCACTGTGTTTTCTACACTGGTTTCAACTAGGCAAAATCAATGTATGTTTTTGTAACCCTCTGTTTCCATGGAGGAGTGTCAAAATTTTAGAAACTTATGTGGGAACATGGGGAATAGTTACCAAAAATAAAAAAAACTACCATGTATTTTTTCACCTCGTGTCTTCGTAGTGACTCCATGATAAAATAATGTTCATGTGCAATTATGGGGGGGTCCTTAGAGGAATGACAATTATCATGGAAAACTCTTGATGTATTTTCCACTTTGTGGGTCTCGGTTCCTTTATGTTCAAGGATGGTTTAAATTCCAATCATATTTTCCAGGAAAAAAACACACAACATTTTTGCAACACTATGCACTTGCGTACTTAATGTTTTGTGAACCTTTATGTTGATCATGCAAGTATGATGCCATTAAAAATTTAGAATACAAGTACATGGCCTGATGATAGAGTATTCAATTCCAAATAACATTTTTTTGATTTTGCATGTGATAATAAAGTATATAATTAATCTGGTGTATAAAACACACAGTGTTATTGTTGAGGTAACAAAAACACACAAAATTTTCCAAGCCTATTGAAACCAAAGCAGAAAACACAGTGCTGCCAATTGTGTAAAAAATATACTAAATTTAGCCCATGAAAATTCTCGTAGATTAGGATTTTCTTAAGTATGTCTGACATGTGTTTTTTGTTTCCATTGAAAACATAAACAGGTTATTGAATTAAGGTTGGATTAAAGTAAAAGGTAAAGCTATTCAACATGTTTGTACCATTATGGTAAATTTAATTATGGTTAGATTAGTATTGGTGTCAAGGTCATGTAAAGTTTAGTGTGAGGTTGTGACTAATGTTACTATTATAGAATAAATATTGAGTTTAGGGTTAGTGTTCAGTTCAAGTAAATTTTAGGGTTAGAGTTCCAATTGAATTATGGTTTAGGGTATGCATGATCAATATACTTTTCTAGTTATTGATAATTTTTCATAAATAGTAACAAAAGGTATTATTGAATTAGATGGAGAAATGTAAAAAACCAGAGAGTATAGTCAATATATGGAACCAATTTATTTATGAAACCAATATGCAATATTTATGTCTTTTTATTTTATTTTATCAATGAATACAAAAAATAAGTGTGTCTCTAACCTTTATGTTGATCACATTAGTACATGGCCTAAGGACAAAGTATTCAATGTCAAATCATATTTTTTGTCTTGTACATGCGATAATAAAGTATATAATTAACCTTGTGTAGAAAACACATAGTGTTATTGATGAGGTGTCAAAAACACAACATTTTCCAAGCCTATCGAAACCAAAGTAGAAAATACAGTGCTGACACTTGTGTCAAAAATATATTGAATTTAGCACATGAAATTTCTCTTAGATTAGGATTTTCTTAAGTATATCTAACATGTGTGTGTTGTTTCCATTGAAATCACAATGTGTTTTCCACATCGACAAGACATGAGTGCATCACTAAGATATTATTTTGAGTCATTCCAATGAAAACACCTAAAAAGGAGAAGATAATAAGGTTATTGAATTAAGATTGGAGTTAAGTAAAAGTGGTGTAGGAGCAACTAGGTAAGGCTCTTTGCTAACCTAGGGTTTCTAGAGTTCTTTTGGCTTGTAGTGGTTCTAGCCAAACCACTAGTTGAATAATAGGACTAGAGGTGTCCTAAGGTGTGTGTTAGGTCTTTAGGGAAGTTCTTTTCAAGTTTGTTTGTTCTTTTAGGAAAAAAGTGCCAATTTGGACCCTAATTGCCAATGTTGTGGCAATGGTGTAAACTAAGCACATAGGGGTAAAATTTGGAAAAAGAGTGTTTTAGGACCTAAGAGAGGTAAGAATGGTATACCTAAGTCTATTATGATGTTCTCATGGTCTTAGAACAAAGTTTAGAATGAATTTCCTAAAATTGTGGAAAGTTGTCAAAATTGTCAATGTTGTCATTTGACAACATTGACAACAATTGTGCGAGAAGAGCATTTTTGATGAAATGGCTATTGTAACTGTTTGAAACCATTGGATTAGGGATGGGAAAAAGTATAAGAGGCCTCCCTCTACCTATAAGCAACGTTGGTGAACATTTTGAAGATACAATATTTTCTGTGTGTGCATTTTTAGAGCAAATTCAGTGTGTTTTCTTGTTTTTAGTAGGTAGATGGATTAGATCTCAGTCTGCATCCATTGATTAATGTAGAGTAGGTTAATTTGAGATTATATGTGGATTTATTTTTCAAATTATAGTGTTTATATTGGTTTTGTTAAATTCTTTGTGTTTTACCCTGTCGCTGGTCTAAACCAGGCAGGTTGGACAAATGGGGTCTTAACTCAACTTGCCACCATATTTTTTGTATGGGCTCTTGGCATGGGTGAGAAGATTCAATTTAAATTATTTTTACAGAAGGAGTGGCCCAATAAAGTATTTTTTCTATTTTTTCAATGATGCATTAGGCAAGCCTGTTGTGCATGGCTAGGGACTGAGAAACATTGCAAGTGATGCAAGTAGGGTTGAATGCATTGGTAGCTTCAACCAAAGCTCATGGAGGGATAGAGTAATGTATGTAAGACCCCCAATTTGAAGTAAAATGTTGGAGGAGTTGTTTGGTGGATTTAAAGAACACTTTTGTGTTCAGACTGTCAAAAAGCCATAAAACCCTGATTTCTAGGCATGATAGTAGGAAGGTTTGTACGGATAGCTTGAGGATTGGAGACCTTGAAAATATCAAATTTATTGATAAAGGGTGTTTGAATCCTAAACCATTTTGGAGTCTTGTGTGATAAAATTTAAAGTTATCTTCAAATTAGCAAGAAAAAGGCCTAACTGGCTTGTAGCTCTATTTGGGGTGAGAAAGGGGCATTGTGAAGCACTCGATTGTTATGTGTTTGTGCATGGTGTATGCAGCGGTTCAAATTGAATTAGTGGAGGTCTTGATGACCTATCCTTCCATGGACTTAATTCCTAAGAGGAATTGAGGCAATTCTTGAAGATTGTGGCTAGGGAAGACCTAGTTAGTTTGTGATAGAGAATGGAGTAGTTTTGATCAGTATTATTGGTGTACACTAGGTGAAAGGGTAGGATCTTTTGTCAAGATACCTAAGGAGATTAGGGTTGAGAATAGAACCCTACTAGGTCACTCAATTGACCTAAGAAGACCCTAGAGGAGAATAGGATAGAGAGAAAGCCTAGGTGTGTTACATCAGAGTGGTATCAGAGCCACCAAAGATTTGGGATTGTATATGTCAGAGGTGGAATCTTGTGACTCCACAGACATGGTTACAAATGTAGAGTTGTCTAGGGAGATGGATGAGAAAAAGGAGAGTAATAGAATCCTTGAAGAGGCCCTAGTAGAGATGAAGCAAAAACTACAAGAGGTAGTGGATGCAAGAGACCAAGGTAGAGAAGGTGAAACAAGTGATAGAGGGAAGCAGAAGGTTGAAGAGGATGATATTATCCTTGAAATAGACCCTATGATGGAGTAGGAACCATTCTTGAAATCCATCAAAGCATTGGGTGGTAAATGCTTAGAAGGCATCCCATTGTTTATTGGGAAAATGGACATTGAAACAGTGTTGGAGTGGATTGAAGAGATGGAGAATCACTTCGAGTGTGAAGGCATTAAAAATGCACAAAAGGTTAAGGTGGCTAAGTCAAGGCTTAGGGGATCAGCCCTAACATCATGGAAATATCTACAAGATGAAAGAGTCAGACTTGGGAAGCAACCTATAGAAAATTGGCAAGCAATGGTAACTAAGATGAAATAGAAATTTTTACCAGGAGACTATGAGATCCAACTCCATAGAAGGAGACAAGGATTGAAGAAGAAAGATATGGATGTAGCCTCCTATATCAAGGAGTTTCAAAGACTCTATCTTAGGTCAAAGAAACAAGAAGAAGAGCCAATCAGAGTGGCTAGGTATCTAGGTGGGTTAAGATGGAACATCCAAGAAGAGATTAGCTTGTGGACCCCCACTACTATTCAGAGATGTTAAAAACTGGCTCTCAATGTTGAAGAGAAGAATAGAAGGAAGAGTGACTCTAATTTGAAGGGCAGAGGTAGAGGGAGAGACCAAAGGGGATAGAGAGGAGGTTACGAAGGTAGGTGTAGTGAAAAAAGAAATCAAGGTGAAAACAAATTAACAGAGCACACCAATGAATCCACACCAAGAGGTGGTTATGGCAGAGGTAGAGGTAATCAGAGTGGATACAATAGGGGAAGAGGAGGTAGAAGCAACCCCTATTTTGAAAATATGAAGTGCTACAACTGTGGACAGGTTGGTCATCCATCATATAGGTGTCTTGAAAAGCTTACTGCATCTAATAGTGACAAGAGGGTAGCTTATGTTCAGGAAGACACTTCTAGTGTCAAGGCACCTGATGTTGATCATATAGACTCTGAGATGGGTGACAATCTGATGTTTAGAAGGGTATTAATCAGATAGCTAATGAAGGATGAGCCTAAGCAAAGGAGGGCATTGTTTAGGATTAGATGTCAGATCCTTGGGAAAGTTTTCAAGGTGATAGTAGACTCTGGATCTACTAATAATATAATATCAGAAGAGGCAGTTACTAAGCCAATATTAACCAAGATATCCCATGTGAACCCTTACAAGGTGACTTGGCTTAATAAGGGACAAAGTGTATTAGTAAATGAGAAAGCATGGGTAGAATTCTCTATAGTGGGCTACAAGGATAAGTTACTTTGTGACATCCTCCCAATGGATGATTGCCACTTGTTGCTAGGAACACCTTGGCAATATGATAGAGAGGTAGTGTATCATGGAAAGGAGAATTCTATATCTTTTAAGAAGAAAGGAAAAAAATTCAAAATACAGTCTTTGTTGGAAGATGAAGAGCCATAGTCTAAGACTCCTACTATGTTATTTTGTAGTGGAAAGGAGTTTGTAAGAGACATTAAGGAAGAGGCAAATGCAGGGTATGCCATTTTGTTAAAGCCCAAGGAGGAAGAGAAGACAGTTAAGGAGATAGTACCCAAGGAGATTCAGACTCTACTTGAAAAATACAGTGACATAGTCACTGATGGGACTCCTACAACTTTTCCTCCTAAGAGAGTGATTAGTCATCAAATTGAATTCATACTTGGTGCCTCCTTGCCTAATCAAGCAGCTTATAAGCTAACCCCTGAAGAGAATTCAGAGGTAGCTAGACAAGTCCAAGAATTATTGGACCAAGACTTGATTAAAAAGAGTATCAGCCAATGTGCAGTCCCTATGGTGTTAGTATCAAAGAAAGGTGGAAAATGGAGGCTATGTACTGATTCAAGGGTAATTAACAGAATCACCATAAAATATAGGTTCCCAATACCCAAGATAGAGGACCTTATGGATTGTCATGGAGGGGAAATGTACTTTACAAAATTGGATTTGAAAAGTGGTTACCATCAAATAAGGGTTAAGGAGGGAGATAAGTGGAAGACAACATTCAAAACAACTGATGGGTTGTATGAGTGGCTTGTGATGCCATTTGGCCTCACCAATGCTCCTAGCACATTCATGAGGTTCATGAATGAAGTTCTTAAGGACTTCACAGGTAAGTTTGTAGTGGTCTATCTTGATGACATATTGATCTATAGAAGAACAAAGGAAGATCACATTTAGCATGTTGAATCAGTGTTGAAGAAGTTGCATGAAGAGAAACTGGCCATTAATTTGGAAAAGTGTGAGTTTCTCAAGCAAGAGCTTGTCTACTTGGGATTTGTGGTATCTAAGGGATCTTTGAGGATGGACCAAGACAAGGTGTCAGCTATACCGAATTGGCCACCACCTACATCAGTAACTGAGGTAAGGAGTTTCTATGGCCTAGCTCAATTTTATAGGAATTTCATTAGGAATTTCAATGGTATATGTGCACCATTGCTGGAAACTATTAAGGGTGGAAGTAAAGCTAAGTTTAGATGGAACTTAGAAGCTAGGAAGTCATTTGAGATGTTGAAAAGGCAAGTTGCTACACAACCAGTCCTAACATTTCCTAGTTCTGATAAGTTATTCACTATTGAATGTGATGCAAGTGGCATAGCAGTAGGAGGTGTGTTAATTCAAGAGGGAAGAATAGTGGCCTTCTTTAGTGAGAAGCTGAATGAAGCTAAGAATAAATACTCTTCTTATGACCTATAATTATATGCTCTAGTGCATTCATTAAGAAAGTGGAGACACTATCTTTTACCTAAGGAATTTGTGGTGTTTACTGACAATCAGGCCCTTAGCTACATCAATACACAATAGAATTTGAGTAATATGCATTTAAAATGGATGGAATATCTCCTAGCCTTTACATTCACCATCAAGCATAAGAAGGGTCAGTTGAACAAAGTTGTTGATGCACTGAGTAGGAGACTTTTGACAATTCAAGAAGTTCAGTTAAATAGTATAGGCATAGAGAGTTTTAAGGACCTCTATCAAGCAGATGAAGACTTTGGAGAGGCATATCAAGTGTGGCATGATATTCAAAACCACTTCCATAGCAAATTCTCTGAGTTAACATTGCAGAATGGACTGTTATTAAGAGGAAATCAGTTATGTGTGCCAAGGGGTTCTATGAGGATGAATCTCAGCCAAGAAAAGCATAATGGATCTATGAGTGGGCAGTTTGGGGTAAACAATACCTTGGAGTTAGTACAAAGGTTCTATCATTGGCCTAAGTTGACAAAGGATGTCACTAAATATGTGGAATAGTGTGTATCATGCATGAAGGCAAAGGGAGGTAGTAGCAATGCAGGCTTGTATCAACCCTTACCTATCCCAAATAGACCTTGGGAGTGTGTGAGCATGGACTTCATAGTGGGTCTACCAAAGACTAAGCAAGGCTATGATAGTATATATGTAGTAGTTGACAAATTTAGCAAGATGGGGCAATTCATTTCATGCAAGAATACTAGTGATGCTAGTCACATAGCTTATCTATTGTTTAAGGAAGTTGTAAGGATTCATTGACTACCCTTAATCATTGTATCTGATAGGGATGTTAAGTTTGTGAGCCATTTTTGGAAAACATTATGGAATAAGTTGGGTACAAACCTTTCTTTTGGATCAGCATACCATCCTCAGACTAATGGTCAAATGGAGGTGGTAAATAGGGTTTTGGATAACCTATTGAGGTGCCTAACAAAAGAATATGGTCAGACATGGGATGTAGTCATAACTCAGGCTGAATATGCCTATAATGATAGTGGAAATAGGATGACAGGGAGAAGCACATTTGAAATAGTTTATGGAATACATCCTAGGGGAGTTTGTGATCTTAGGGATCTTGGAGGAAGGGAATACAATAGTGGGCATGCTGAAGACTTCACCCACACTATGAAGGAGATCAAAGAGCAGGTCAAGAAGACTATATAGGACAGTCAGCAAAAGTTGAAGAGCAAAGTGGATGAGAAGAGGAAATATATCCAATTTCAAGTAGAAGACTATGTTATGGTTCATTTAAACAAGTCAAGAATGTAGAAATGAGTTCGTACTAAGTTGCAGACAAAGAGAATAGGCCCATGCAATGTCCTAGCTAAATATGGGGTTAATGCCTACAATGTAGACTTACCTTCTAATTTGAATATCTCTTCTACTTTTAATGTGCATGACCTAGTTTAGTTTAAAGGTCCATTGACTAAGATCTGTCAACATAATCAAGGAGTTTAGAGTGATGTAGACCGTGATGTGGTGTCTACCAAACAAAAATTGACAACTGAGGGAGTTTTGGATTCAGGAGTACAAAAGACAACTAGACACAAGGTGTATATTGAGCACCTTATCAAGTGGAAAGATAGGCTTGAATCAGAGGCTTCATGGATTGCAAAATCTGACTTCAAGAAGCTGGGCATTCTTGACTTTTTATTTTCTATAGGGGTGACTTGAATTTCCCTTTTTGGGGAAGTATGGTGCAGCAGCACCTAGGTAAGGGTGTTTGGTAACCTAGGGTTTCTAGAGTTCTTTTCGCTTGTAGTGGTTCTAGCCAAACCAATAGTTGAATAATAGGAATAGAGGTGTCCTAAGGTGTGTGTTAGGTCTTTAGGGAAGGCCTTTTCAAATTTTTTTGGTCTTTTAGGAAACAAGTGCCAATTTGGACCCTAATTGCCAATGTTGTGGCAATGGTGTAAACTAAGCACATAGGGGTCAAATTTAGAAAAAGAGTGTTTTAGGACCTAAGAGAGGTAAGAATGGTCTACCTAAGTATATTATGATGTGTTCATGGTATTAGAACAAAGTTTAGAATGAATTTCCTAAAATTGTGGAAAGTTGTCAAAATTGTTAATGTTGTCATTTGACAACATTGACAACAATTGTGCAAGAAGAGCATTTTTGATGAAATGGTTATTGTAACTGTCTAAAACCATTAGATTAGGGATGGGGAAAAGTATAAGAGGCCTCCCTTGACCTATAAGAAAGGTTGGTGAACATTTTGAAAATACAATATTTTCTGTGTGTGCATTTTCAGAGCAAATTCAGTGTGTTTTCTTGTTTTCAGTAGGTAGATGGATCATATCTCAGTCTACATCCATCTATTAATGTAGAGTAGGTTAATTTGATATTCTTTATGGATTTATTTTTCAAATTTGTAGTGTTTATATTGGTTTTGTTAAATTCTTTGTGTTTTACCCTGTCGCTGGTCTGAACCAGGCAGGTTGGACAAATGGGGTCTTAACTCAACTTTCAATCGTATTTTCTATATGGGATCTTGGAATGGGTAAGAAGACTCCATGTAAACTATTTTTATAGAAGGAGGGGCCCAAGAAATTATTTTTTCTATTTTTGCAATGATGCCCTAGGTGAGCCTATTGTGGATGGCTAGGGACTTAGAAACATTGCAAGTGACGCAAAGAGGGTTGAATGAATTAGTAGCTTCAACTAGAGCTCATGGTGGGATAGAGTAAGGTATGTAAGACCCCAAATTAAAAGGATAAGTTTGGAGGATTTTTTTTTAGATTGAAAGAACACTTTTGTGTTCAGACTGTCAAAAAGCCATAAAACCCTGATTTCTAGGCATGATAGTAGGAAGGGTTGCACGGATAGCTTGAGGAGTGGAGACCTTGAAAATCTCAAATTTATTGATAAAGGGTGTTTTAATCCTAAACCCTTTTGGAGGCTTGTTTGATAAAATTTCAAGTTATCTTCAAATTAGCAAGAAAAAGGCGTAATTGGCTTGTAGCCCTATTTGGGGTGAGAAAGGTGCATTGTGAAGCACTTGATTGTTATGTGTTTGTGCAAGGTGTATGCAGGGGTTAAAATTGAATAAGTGGATGTATTGATGACCTATCCTTCCATGGAGTTAAGTCCTAAGAGGAATTGAGGCAATTCTTGAAGATTGTGGCTAGGGAAAACCTAGTTAGTTTATGATGTAGAATGGAGTAGTTTTGATCAGTACTATTCCTGTGTACACTAGGTGAAAGGGTAGGATCTTGTGTCAAGATACCTAAGGAGAGTAGGGTTGAGAATAGAACCCTACTAGGTCACTAAATTGACCTAGGAAGACCCTAGAGGAGAATAGGGTAGAGAGAATATTTAATTGTGATTATATTAGTATTGGTATCAAGGAGAGGTTGTTCAAAAAGGTAAATCTATTCAACATGTTTTTACCATTATGGTAAATTTAATTGTGATTATATTAATATTGGTATCAAGGTGATGTAAAGTTTAATGTGAGGTTGTGAATAATGTTACTATTATAGAATAAATATTGAGTTTAGGGTTAGTGTTCATTTGAAGTTAATTTTAGGGTTAGGATTCCAATTGAAATATGGTTTATGATATGCATGATCAATATATTTTTCTAGTTATTGACAATTTTTCAGAAATAGTGACAAAAGGTATTATTGAATGAGATGGAGAAATGAAAAAAAAAGATAGTATAGTGGGTATATCCAACCAATTTATTTATGAAACCAATATGAAATTTTTATGTCTTTTTATTTGTTTTTATCAATGAATACAAAAATAAGTGTGGCTCCAACCTTTATATTTATTTCAACTTTCCAAAATTAAGTGTGAGGCTCACTTTTATACCAAATCAAGAGATCGAATTTAGAGAGATGACAATAAATCCCAATGCTTTACTAAATCACCAAAGACAAGGACCCAATTTATAGTTAGGCTCAAAACTTGGGGTACAAAAAATTTAAAATGTTTTTTGTTGTACATTTTGTTATCCCATAATAATATTTCATTGTGTTTTGGAATCTTGTTTGTAAGATTTTGGTTTAGATTTTAAGGAAGATTCATAAGATTTCGAATCTGTTTCTTGTTTTGTTTAGGTCGAGTAGACACCTTAAAGCATGAAGAAAGTTAGGCAAAATGATTTCTTGATTAAAGGTAGATATATAAGAAGTGTTAGATAATAAAGGAGAGGTTGTTGAAAAAGGATACCCAAAACCAAATGCTTCAATAGGTTTCTGACTATTCTCAATGATTTATCCCTCACACCCTAAACCATAAATGTTTTTAGAATCACATGGTTGAACCAATGACACACTAGGTCCCTTGAAGAATGTTGTGTTAAAATTAGAAAGTTTTTATTTACCCAAAAAAGATGGCGTAAAGTTTAATGACCCCAAATCATCATCTAAAACCATAAATTTTTTTAGAATCACATGGTTGAACCAATTACACACTAGGTCCCTTGAAGAATCTCATGTTAAAACTAGAAAGTTTATATTTACCCAAAAACAGATGGCATAAAGTTTAATGACCCTGAATCATCATCTAAAAGGGCACTCATAGGAAAATGAGTATCTTTAGGAGAAGACACGTTTTATTTAAATATTGTAGAAATAGAAGGAGACTCTAGCTTAGTTCATACTAAATTATTAGGTCTATCATTAGAAACAAGTGTGTACATCATATTGTTGTATATAAACTTGACTTTGTGATGGAGCGTTGAAGGAACAATATGCATAACATGTAACCACGACCACCCTAAGATAATATTATAGCTAAGAGTGTCAAGAATGATAGGAATAGGTGTAGGTAAAATAATAGGACCTATGTTAATATGAAAATTGATAACATAAAGAAAAAGAATTAGGTGGCAATGCAAAAATACTAAAATGGGGCTAAAAATGAACACCTAATAAGTGTGTTTAATTTTTAGGACAATACGTTCACAATAATTTTTGTCATATAAACCATGCCATCCTAGTCACAACCCTTTAGATGGTCAGAATTGAATATATTTTTAAGCCGCATGCATAATCAAAGCCTTTAAGTGATCTGTTAGGAGCATGTATAATTGGGTGTGTGCACCAAGTTGTGGACCAAAAAGGGGGGTTTAAGTGGACACATTTTTTCTAAAATTGGGTAAACCTGAACTTGGAACAGGATTTTAAGGGTCATGCACTCAAAATAAGAAGATGTGTAAAAAATAAAAATTGTATTACTCTGAATCTAGTTTCTATAGCACTAATGTTTTTTAAAAACTGATAAGATTATGAGGGCCAAACCTTGTGCGCACAAAAACATGTTCCTATTTTTTTTGGAAAAACATAACATAGTTGTTTTTGTGCGCAGTACAAAAGGTATAGTTATATTCAGTATTTTTTAAATACCTTTGGTAGGATGATAGGTAAGAGTGAGATCTAGAATTTGTGTATTTGTTTATAATTTTCTAATGAGTATTTTGTATTTTGTGATTTTTTTAAGTGATCACATCCTGAAAATTTGGTACCTGTTCGTGCGCTAGGCATAACTTGCATCAAAATAATAAAAAATGAAAACTTTTTTTTAAAAAAGTGTATATAATCAAGTATAGAACTATAATATGTAATTTATTTGTAATTTTATTAATTATATCAAAAGCTATAAAAAAAATGGTAGACATATGTCTGTGAGGACAATCAAGACACTCGTGAAGAAAATTAAAGTTTACTATGCTAATGTTGTCCAAAAATAGAAAAATTTATATGGTTAGAAAGATAAGAAGACGTATGAGATTATGGTGAAAATTATAAAGCTACGCAATTGAAAAATTGTAAATGTGATGAAGGTAAAGTTGAGAATTCATCTTACAAGATGAAAAAATGTCTAAAAGGACAAAAATGGAGGGAAAATGGGCCTCTAAGCCTTCAAGTCATTTCTAAAGCCTCTTCCCGAGCCATAACCAAATCAGGTTTCTAAATTTCAAATAACCCGATCGAGTTTTGTAAAGAAAAAAGTACTTCAAGACCCGATCGGGTTTTGAAGAACTAAAAACTATTCATTTTATTCTCCATAACCCGAGCAGGTTATGAAGAAACTAAAATAGGATTTTCTTCCAAAAGCCAGAGAGAGAGAGAGAGAGAGAGAGAGAGAGAGAGAGAGAGAGAGAGAGAGAGAGAATGTGCTTTAAATGTTGAACCATCAAAAACACATAGCATGACATCTATATTTTCTAATGCTTCACATGAGATTTTTTGAAGAAACTCAATCTCTTCTTTTGCCTCTCACTTTGTTTCGCTTCCTCTGCACGCAAGATTTCAATCTCTTTTTGCATTCTTTGAATTGTTCCCAATTGCTTCTCACTCTCTACATGCAATGATGAAATTTGTTGTCTCAAGCATTGGATAATTGGACCCAGTTGATTTTCCCCCTCTTCTTGCAATAATCTCATCTGTTCTTGCTGATTTTCACTAATTCCAAATTGTTTCTCACCCTCTGCCGCAAGTATTTCATTTTCTTCCCTCATCCCGCAAATTTCATATAAAAGACATGTATGATAATCTTCATAGTATTTAGGAGGCACAAATTGGTAACAATTCATGTAGTAGGAAATCAAAAAATGCACACCCTTCTTCACCAAACTGTATAAATGGACAACCTAAAATACATCCTGAAGTAGAGTTGCTCCCTTTGCTTCGGGCCATTTCAAATTAGCAAAAGTTTTCTGGTCTTTCCTCTAGCAAAATAGCTTATTTCAATGGCCACCCATGAAATTTTTTAAATGGCTGATTGGTTGCCTTTGCTTCTTTCAATGGCCATCCATATTTTTTCTGCAATCTTCCAACCTTTCGTACATAGTTATTACAATTTAATACCCTCCTAGTACATAGGTGTTTAAAGTGAGTGAAATAGAACAAGACATTAATAAAATATAGGAAATTACACCTAGTGATTCTTTATGACCCCTTAGGACACACTTGAGTGTTCCAGTGTGTCGAAATGGGTCATAGGGACTTCATAGGGGTCCTAACGCATGATAAAGTGTAATACAACCCTTAGGAAGTCCCCATGACCCATTTTGACACATTAGAACACTCCAGTGTGTCCTAAAGGGTCCTACAACCTCTTTGGACACACTTGACTATTGAAATGTGTCGAAAGGGGTCATGGGAACTTCCTAGGAGTCCTATTACACTTTATCATGTGTTAGCACCCATAGGAAGTCCCCATGACCCCTTTCAACACATTGGAACAATCAAGTATGTCCCAAGGGGTCCTATGACCTCTTGGGAAACACTTGAGTTTTCCAATGTGTCGAAAGAGTTTATAGGAAGTTGCATGACAAACCTTCCTACAGACATGTCCACAAAACTCAAACTTCTTCATACATGGGGCCTTACAAATACAATTCTCACATGTCCTCCATGATGACCTTTCCTAGGACAAAGATGACCACAAATTAATTTTTCTTTGCATTTCCTGATATAAAAGCTCATTCTTCGATCGCCATACCTCCTTAAATCATGACATTTGGTAACATGTCCAGCATCATCTGGATGTTTAGGATAGTATAGTGGTATTCCATTACCAACATACCCATTATTTGTAAAATGATTTATGATATCACTCCACACTAGAGAATTGTCTTAGACTAACTTGGAATTTCCAATGATATACATACTAATTCTAGCCCTAGAAAGGGAAACACAAGTTCTGTTTGGAATGTTAAGAAATTCTATATTTTCTGATGTTTTTACATTCAAATTAGGAACTCAATGTTTCTTACCAAAGAAAACAATAAGATATTTCTCTCTTTTCCCTCATTAGGAGTACATTTGCTAAGAATTGAGCTCTGAGTTATAGATCCTAACCTTTCTAGACTTTTCTCATATTCATATATTCCTTCCAAAAATTGATCCAGAGCTCTGTTAGTAAAGCACACTATGAGAATGGGACCAGAGGAATTTGAAATCTTATGAAACAAAGACTTTACAATTTGCAACCCGGTAAATGTATTTCTAGTGCCAGGAGGGCCCTAAATAATAGCCAATTTTTTGGTGAGCCTATGATTAATGGCCGCCTCCTGACTATCATCAACATAATCACATTTGCAGACTTGTTTCCAATAAAAATTACATTCAAGCTGACCTTTTTAGCTTCCAGATAAACTAACTGCTCTATAAATATAATATTGAATGAAAGACCAAATTCTACACTATCTTTACCTCCTCTCATCCCCTCAGATTCAACAGAGTTATAAACCTAGAAATTAGAGGACCCTTTCTGCTCAACAAACTCCCATTTTTCTTATAACTCCCTCTAATTTGCTTCACACACTCCCTATAAGCTTTGAGTAAATATTATCTTATAACCCAAAACTGGGCGTGTGAATAATTGTTCTCTCTCTCTCTCTCTCTCTCTCTCTCTCTCTCTCTCTCTCTCTCTCTCTCTCTCTCTCTCTCTCTCTCTCTCTCTCCCTCCTACCCCTGCTCTCTTACTCTCTCTCAATCCTCTGTTATTCTTAGTTTTTTAGAACCCGATCAGGTTATGATTAATTAGGAGCATTTAGTTGTTATATTCTCATAACCTAATCAGGTTCTAAGTAATTAGGAGTACTAAGCATTTATGTTCTCATAAGCCGGTTGGGGTTTGAACATGATCAGGTTATGTGGAATTAGGAACTTTGCTTGCTTCAACGGTCTTAAAATAGTCATTGCAAGTTATTTTGAGGTCCCACAACTAATTTTCTATTGTTTTATGCCAGGAACATACATGTTTGTACTTTTTTTGCATGTTTTTACTTTAAAATGATTGAAAATTGTGTTTTTTATCTTGTGTTTTTAATGTTATTTTATCATTGTAAGTTCTCATTTCAAGAAAATGGTTGATTTGTTCTTATTTTTGTATTTGATGTTCACATGTTATTATATGTTCATGATATTATTGTTGGGTCCATTCAATACGAAAATGGGAAAGAACAAACGAGGAACAATTGAACAATGAGAGACAAAAAAGGAAAGACAAAGGGAGCACATGAGGAGAATACAACAAGGTACATCATCAAATACAAGCAACATAAATGATGAAAATAAAAATGTTAATGTTAATGTGAAAAATGCACCATTTCAATTCGATGCCATTAATGAAAAAAATGCACATAATGAAAATGAAAATCATCAACATACACCAATTGAACTGATGGGGATAAATGCACCTAATTTATCTAATCAAAATGTAGAGCATGCAACTGTGTTAACACCTCCTAGAATAATTCGTACAAAACCAAAGTTTCTAATTGACATTGATGAGAATATTTTGAGGCCAATGCATGATAAAATGTTAGAAATAAACTTTAGAAGAATTGTTAAAAATATTTGGAATAAATATTTTGAAAAATTAAATCAAAGTGGAAGATTTCAAGTAGTTGTTGAAATGATTAAGAATCTAAAATTTAGAGAGCCAATGACAATTGTAGGGTTGAGAACCTCTGAAAATAGTACTAAGAGAACCATTATGAGGAATCTTGGTGCAGGAGCACCCTAAATGAACTAAGTGTTCCTTTGGAACTTAGGGTTTCCTTCAAGGTCCTAAGTGGCCTCTAGTCATGTAAGGATTATAGGTTACTCATTGGACTCCTTTGTAAGACCATAGTTCCAAGTTTGGCATTCTATAAGCCCTTGGTCAACTATTGGTCAATAATTGTCCAAAACCTAATTTATAGGTTATTTATATTCTTTTCATGTTTTTATCCACTAGGGATCACAAAATTAAGGTTGGGACCAAGTTTGGTCACCTAATTTGCAAAATTGCTCAAAAGTTGTCAAGCAGCTTTTGAGCAACTTTGTGTCAAAACTTGTAAACCAACTCCCAAATGGATAGTTAGTTAAAATATGTTATGTAACCATTTGGAGTGCCTAAAAAATCCCTCCTAGGTGGGTGGTAGGATAATCTGATGTAAAAACTATAATTTTCTTGTATTCTCGAGCAACAGTCAATGTGTACGGATTCATCTAAGGGAAAGGCCAACTAAATAAGTTAGTACCATGTGTTAGCATTATTATACATTTGGTTTCATTTTATAATACTGTAACACCCCAAAATTGGCATCTTGCAACTCTAACCAATTTTGTTGCATTTGTCGTTCTTCTGAATCATCAAAGTCCTATTGTACTAGGCAATTCTGAGTTTTCACTGACTCTACTCGACCTGAGTGTCAAATATAGAAAATCCTAAATCTRTATCAATCATACATCACATTTAATTCCTAAATACCTACTTGGCTAAACAAATCCTATGATCGAATTAATTTAATCAATAAAGTCCTAGCACTTTAATTAAATTAAATTCACCCTCTTTAGCTGAGACACATAAAAA
>MU228029.1:262637-280204 GCA_018584345.1 Thuja plicata
CTAGATAGAAGGCAACAGGTCGAATCATGGAGGCAGGCAGGCTGAATAACTCATGTTCAGTTTTGTTTGTTCTTGATGAAGAATGACTATGTTGAAGTGTGTGGTTGATTTAGAAGGCCAAAATTAAAACATACAAATACCTTTTCCATCTAAATTTATCTAATTTTCATTCTTCCTACCCTAGATTTGAGGCCCTAAATTAGGGGTCCACAACGAATTGAGTGTATTTCTCATTTCCACAATGGGAATTCAATGAACCTTGGTGCAAAGAATTTTTTAGTTATGTTCTTTAAGATTTTTTAGGATAGGTTTGTCAAAGTGTAGAGAGATGGGCTTTTTATGATTCCCTAGGTGTATATGACGATGTATGCACCATTCACTGGATTAGTACAGTAAACATAACTCTTGTTTTGGGATTCATCAAAGGCCCTAACTCGGTGTGGGATATCATTTTGCATGCCCTCACATGACCCAACTATTGGTTTTGGAATTGGATGCAAGTAAGGAGTACTTGTAGTGCAAGTGATGTCCAAATTAGGCCTAATTGTAAAGGAACATTTGTGTGTTTTCTTGTCTTTCCTGCACCTTCATGTTTTGGTGCTTAATTATAAGGTCTTAGGCCATAAAGGGTGTCTGAATCCCTAATAAAGTCTAGGGATTATGTGGAATAATCTTTTTTAAGAGAAAAAATCCTTTGGGAAAAGACTACAAGCCTAGTGTTGGATTTGTGAAGTAGCTATGTCTCAAAGGTTGGAAAGTATGGATAGAACCATTGGATCTTGTTGTTAGGGACCTAAATAGACCATATCTTTGAGTATAGGTCACCCCTATTCCTGAGAGTCACTTCATGGGGTATGTTCGATAATTTGGTTTAAAGTGCTTAATAGCCAACCTTGGTAGTTGGTGTTTTAGGCTTGGTGAGACCTAGTGAATAGGTTTCCCTTGGGGTTGTTGGTTCTTTTTTATGCTGTGATTACTGAACAAAAACCCTTTCACCCTTTGATGTATTTTGAAGAGTAGCCAACTCCCGATATTCAACCAAGACTTAAAAGGACCAATTAACAAGGATGCAAATCCATCCTTCTACGCTTTAGGTTCTGCAAAACCAAGGGAGGGACACCCTTAAACACCCTCAAATATTCAGTAAGACATAAATCAAAAGAGATATCATAAAGGCTCAATACGAACAGGAGATACTAGGTGATCGACTAATTACCGATTGAATATCAACCTTGAAGTGGAGCATGAGATGAGTACAACATCACAAACCACATAAAACCTTCAGATATGTCAGATTTTATGTTTAAAATATAGAACATAGCCAAATCCTAAATAGATATACATCACTATAGAAGATATTACTCAATGATCAGTGCTTTATCCATTGGGCAATCCCCTTTAACAAAAGTCAGAAGTAAAGAAATCAACTTCTATCAGAAATTCCAAGCAATAAAAATAACAAATCTAGATCAATACTAATTATAGAAATCCTCTTGTAGACAACTGAATGAAACTATGTCACATCTACAAAATTATTTAATCTTATCCTAGACCAGAACTAAAGAATGATAACATACACGTAGACAAACTCCATGCAAAGAATCAGAAAATCCAGACTTCAAAAGACTGACACCAAGGAGAGATTTGAATATGGAATTCTCATATTAAGTGTGAAGAATTAAATTGCTATACAAAAATTTGCAATCAAGAATATACTATTTCAATAAGATGCAAAAGATTAATGACATTATATTCTATCTAATACAAAACTAGTACAATCCATACTATATCCCTAATGGAACCATGAAATGACTGGAAACTCCTAGAGCCAGTACTTTGCAACTCTCTATGGAGACAAGGATTTTTGGAACCCTGTACAATGGCAAGAAAACTAAATATATAGGAAGAGAAAATCTCTAGATTGCTCCTCCAACAAACACCTGTCTTCTTCCCAAAATATCTGAAAACTGCCCTGCCTTAACTGCTTAAAATCTGATTTTATTTGTAGAAATATCTCCTTTGAAATCAAAATATCTTCTGCCTTTCACTAATGAGATTATTTAATTTTCTATTTTCTGGGAAAATAATTTAATCCTACATCAAATTAGACTACAAAAATTCAATCCTCTCTTCGATACCTTCCCGACGGTATATGATACTTGATACTTCTGATAAAAATTGCCCCATGTATCACTAAACAAACTCTTCTTCCCGTGCATATTTTTTGAATAATCTATAATATTTGAATGCATTTTCAATAGTTAGACTATTGAACTGAGATAATATTTCATTTTTTTATATGTAGTTTTTAATCCCGTGCATCTTTGAATTTTTAATTCCAAATTTCTCCATTTATTTCCTTTTAATTTTCCATTTATCCTGCATAGGAAGCACCAGATTCTGCCATGTGGTAGCCTCTGATTGGCATACAGGTCCAATTGGGCACCTGCATCATCTTCCATGTGTCTATCCTACCACCTGTCCATGTGCCAGGTGGCAGTCTATCATGTTCCCTTGATGGCTAATTACCTAGCAACTCTTCATAGCGCCATTGTGCCAATCATCGGATTTCACCTCGGGATACATGTCACTTTCAGATCATTATGATGCGTGACCGCCACCTCATCTCTATCTAGATGCCATGTCAACCTCACCACTGTCGCCCTAGCCACATGTCGGCCTGGTGTGATCCCTCAATGATAACTTCCTCACATCTTTTAGATCAGTTAATTGCAACGACCATAGATCTTCCTTCCTGATCAACACTGACTGTTGATCTGATCTACCTTAGGATGTGTGCCACCTCATCATTCCTCTTTACTCTATGCACTTTCCACATCATCCCTACAGGCCCCACCAAAATTTGGTGATTTTGTCACCGAAGGCAGTTTGGCATAATTTTTGAGGTGCCTCTTGTGCTCATGCATGCGGATAGCCTCCAGGCTTCTTCTTTGAAGTACTATGTGAGACTTTTACCTTATAAACATCTACTACTCCCCTCCCACTATGAATGTGGGACTAAATTTCTTTAACTTTTTCAAAGCTTTCTTATGCCTCTTTGCGCCAAAATCATGTGGCCCACCAAGATTCAATCAACCCATGGCATGCCCAAGGTCAATTAATTATTATTCCTATTACATAACAATCATGGTAATATATAAACATTAGGAAATTCGCTTACCCAATGAATGCGGGATCATTTTCACATTGCATTTTTCAATTCCTTTTAAGCCTTGTTTGTGCACTGACTTGCTGTGCTGGAATCTATACTCCACACTGCCTTTTATCTCACCACGAGAATTTTCTTGAAAGTTTCTAGAATCCTCCTCATGCATGCCTCCATGGTTTTTATTCACTAAGCATCCTACATTTCATGTCAATTATATTTTCTATGAGTTTAAAAGGTTTTAGAAATTTACCTCACTCCGCTACCTTTTAACAAATTTATCTCCTTTTTCAAAAAACCCCTCTTTCTCCATACGCAATCCTTAAGATTCATTGTTTTTGAAACTTGTAAAACATCCTTGTTTTATGTGTGGGCTACTTCAGAAAACATGCAGCCTTTGGATGGTCCACAAAGAAATAATTAACATGCCTTGTTTATGTTTCTATTCTATGCGTAGCCTCTATGTAGTTTAGTATTACACCTGCCAAAGCATTTTCTTGTAGTTCCTTAACTCATGTTGCTTCCACACGTTGGCATCCACTATGCTCTATGCAACACCCCATTTGTTGTTTTTAATGTTTTAAATATCCCTCAATGTTGCAGGGGCATCTTTACATGTTTGCGCAAGGCTTAGACAATATATTTTGTAGCCTTTCAGTCAAATTTATCTCCTTCTTTCTGCTTCCCAATCTCCTACGCTGGTTTGTAAGATAATTGGCTTCCTTTTCAAATTGTTCACTTGATGGTTTATTCTTCCATTTACTAAATGCAATTTTCATTTGCAAGTATTTTAAAGAGTCATGTTTCTTTACAGAGGCCTTTGCTAAGATTTCATACATGTCCATAACACATACATTATGATGATTAAAAATCCCCTCCGTAGCCTATTTGGATTCCTATGCAGCCATCCAAGATGCCTTTGTCTTCCATGTAGATAATGTGCTTGACAACACCCAAATGGTTTCTTAAGTCAATAAGCATTTGCATCTTCTTATGGTCACATTTGATTGTGGACACTTCTGTCTCGTTTAATGAGAGGGCAAGAGCTTCAACTCCCATTGAGGGATAGATACTAACCATAAGGATATTGCATCAGAAGCACCCCTACAAGGAAATTAGCCACTCTTCTCAAGTTTAAACAAAAATAGTAATTTGATTTCCTATTACATGACCTAGTTCCATCAACCCTTATTCAAAGTTTCACACATACTCAAATGCAGTACCATAGGTTATCCACTCGTAACTACCTGTATGTAATTTTTCACAAGGCCTTCAATCTTCACCAACCTCCCTTTGTTATGTTTGAGTGTACTCCTCTACATGCTTCCCATTTCCTACCACATCCTTCATGAAAGTATTTATGATAGTTCTTGTATGAACATTTTAATGTGCCACCTATCAGAGGACCATATTCCTTGCAGTCAAAGTAGCACACCATTTTCTAAAGAGAATGTATCAAAGCACAACCTTGTTAACATGAATGCACCCATGGCTTGCTTATAATTTCTATATTGCAAAGGAATATCCAAGGCATATGACAATTTTAGGGGAATCACATTCCAAACCAACAAATATACCTCAAACTTGGCATTTCATAAGACTGCATTAATAGGATTCCTTTTATATAGTAAATTTGGAGGTTCTGAACTCCTTTGAAATTTGGATAGCAAATGCGGATCTTTAAACATCACAGTAATATCTTCAAATAACCCAAACAGGGCCTTCTGTGAATTTTTACCATGATGCATTGAATTGGATATCACAAAAGTCAATCCTTTATGCCCCTACAAACTGACTTCATTAATAGCAACTGGCCTCTGGAACTAGCTTTAAAATTTGATGAAATCAAGTAACTGGAATGTGGCGTTGGGTACACATGTTCCATGTTCAAAATTATTCCATATTGCAAAGTGACACCAGATGAAAATCAACAAGACACAAGATTTTAAACATCAAAGTTGCCTCTTCAAAACTATTCTGCAAATAACCCTGTCAAGTAACAATAAAACACATATGGTTTTGTCTTTGAAAACAAGTCAAGTGAGCTTCTGAAAACCTAAGATTTTGGATATGGGTAATATGTTATATGGAGAGCATGAATGTAGATCTTGATGATCATTCAGACACATTTGGAAGACCCTTGAAAGTAGTCACTTGGAACTTACAGAAAAATAACATATGAGGAAATAACTATTTCTACAAATGAAAAGAGTTTGGGAAAGTATGCATACGAAACCCTCATGACCTAAGACCTTGAAAAATTGAAGTAAAGTTGGTATAAAATAAAGGGGTACCATTTTATTTATATGATCAATCATGGTATTAAATATATAACATCACAAACAGGGCCTCCCACCAAACTATGCAACTGAAATGCATTAAACTGTTAGAAACTACAAACGGAATCAGATTGACAAACTGCCCAAATAGATTCATCATGGACTGAAAATATTCATAGTAGCACATCTCCATTATTACAATATAAGGTAACATTTAATTTTCCATTCCATTAAACTGGGTGCAAGTTGTGAAACCTCAAAATCAGCAACTTCATAATTCTGCACTTTCACATTCAGAGAATCAAAATTAATTGCAAACAGGAATGCTTTGGCAAACTTATCAGATGAATTCCTAAGAATCTAAAAGTGGAAAGGGATATTCTCTTTCATCCCTACAAAAACTTGGCATAATCCTTAGGTCATGAGAGTTAATCCACTCAAAGTTGCAAGAGTGCAAAGTAGGTCATTTTCTATAATCAGGATATGTGCAAAATGCAAATTTGAGGTAAACCCCTCCAAATGACCCTCTTACAAACTCATCAAAACTGACATCTAAAATTTGTCACCCATTACATTTACTCTATCATAGGTTTTTCACATGCTCCCTAATCAGTATCTCATAAAAATCATCAGGTCATATTTTACTTGCACTTGAAGTAAGCATCATCAAAAGTTTTTAGGGGTATTCACCTTGCCTTAAAGAAAATTTTAAATTGGTCACTCCTAATTTGTACCAAATTTGAGAGTACCAATAGTGCCTCTATCTAGGGACACATGCCCCTTATGGGCACGTAGAGAATTCAAAATATCTTGGTGAAGAATACCACTCAAAAATTAGACTTCTTTTCTACTTCCCAAAACTGGGTTCCTTATTGAAAACGCCAAACACCTAACACACAACTTAAAGCAAAGCGGCTATACAACATGTAAAATTTTTACAAATGGCCAACAACCATCAAACTGAAATCACTACTTACCCCTATCGAAAAAATTATTCTCATTTCCGTTGATCAGAGGTAAGCGATACTTATTATTTCTTGCAACATGATCCAACATGTTGCCCAATACTTTCAACATATCAAATAACAAATATTCAAAATCTTCATTATCATTAGGTTCTTGGAAATCACCACAGTACTGAGAACACTGATCAATATGTAATACCAAAATGTCACACTCTTTACCACTGCTGAAAAGGAAAACATTCCATCTTCATCCCATGGCTGGAAACAAACTCATCAAGATCACTACTTTGAACTAAAATATGATGTTCATTTAAAACAATTATTTTCAAACTAGGATTAAAAATTTTCAAACAAAAAATTGATTGTATAAGACCGAATGTAACTTGCTGACCATGATCTCTATCAGCATCTTCCAAGCCTAAAAATGTATCATTAATTAATGGCTCACTCATCCCTTGTAAAGCTGAAAACACACATTCAGATTTATCATTTTCTTCAACATCTTGATCAATACAAGAACCATTTACACAAAATTCATCCAAATTTGAATCCATAGCAGCATATGAGTCGTCATATTCATCATACCTAATATAATCAGATTTCTCCCAATCATATGCATTTACATCTTGCATATTGTTTGCCTCCGAAGTAGGAAGAAGAAAATCAGCATAAGTTTCACACCTGGCATCCATTTGCATGTATTCAATATCAAAGAATATATCAACCGGGCTTCAAATCCAATGGAAACATCCGCAACCAGATTTTCATCTTTGACATCTTGATATTCATCTATCTCACTATCAACATCTTAATCAACATTGCCATCATAACTAGAGTCACCATCATTAATACTTTCAAATCTACATTCTTCAAACTCACTTATCCATTTATTAACCAGTTCGATACCTTTCTCTCTACATGATGCAGACCAATTTACTAACTTAGGCGTACAAAGTTCTAAAAACAAATGAAAATATGCAGACTCTTGAAGTTCAATCCCTTCTGATAGCTTATCATATGCATTGGAAAACTTTTCATAAAACACATGTATGGATTCTTCATTTATTTCTCCTACATGCCTTTTCAAAAATAAGATGTCTTGGTCTTCTATTCTCTGATTAAATAATGGGATATCCTTTTGGATTTCTTCAAGATTTGTTGGACAAACTTCAGATATAGACAACATATCCTGATCTATTCAATCTAGAATGTACATTGCACTATTTATCAACAACACATCTTCTTACTCACAAATATTTCTATCCAACCACGCAATCATTTCACATAACATCATACCTATAATTTTGATGAATGAGATTTATAACAAGAAGCATGGGAAATTTTTAAATTCACTTTCCTTTTCTCTAGTGACTTCTTCACCTATTAAGGAAACAAATATATCTCATTAAAACTTTGAGGAATACCTGGGAAAATTCTTTTTTTGCTTTCAATCTAAATTTATATATGATTTTGTCAATCCACAATTGAATCCTTTGAGAATCTTCTAGATCCTTGCTACAAGTGTTTCCAACTGATCATCAAACTTCAACATTAAGTGTACACTGGTGCAGAGATCTTTAAGAGTCGCCACTCACTGATGTGAGAAAGTATAGAAGATAACTAGAACAAGGACAAGTTGGGCTTCAAGAAAAGGTAGAAAACTTTTGACAAGTCAATAGGATTCGACACATTCTAAATTCTTTTAACAACAACAATCAGGCTGACAATTAGGATCTAAAGAACTTTCAGATTTAGAGAGATTTATAACTCTATCCTCAACTGGATATCGTAGAAATGATTGGATTTATAAACAAATAGGCTAGGACTCTAGCTGAACTTGATAAACTTGAATTATTTATGACAATAATAAAACACAGAGATTCTTTGGAATTTCAACAAAATTTCTTACATCTCTTCCCAGTGGAGTCACCATTTTGTTGGTTCTTTTTTATGTTGTGATTACTGAACAACAACCCTTTCACCCTTTGATGTATTTTGAAGAGTATCCAACTCTTGATATTCAACCAAGACAAAAAATGACCAATTAAAAAGGATGCAAATCCATCCTTCTAAACTTTAGGTTCTACAAAACCAAGGGGGGGACACCCTTCAACACCCTCAAATATTCAATAAGGCATAAATCAATAGATCTCACAATGGCTCAACATGATCGGGAGATACTAGGTGACCGGCTAATCACCCATTGAACATTGACCTTGAAGTGGAGCATGAGATGAGTACAACATCAAAAACCACATAAAACCTTTAGATATGTTAGATTTTATGTTTAAACTATAGAACATAGCCAAAGCCTAACTAGATATGCATCAATAGAGAAGATATTACTCAATGATAAGTGCTTTATCCATTAGGCAATCCCATTTAGCCAAAGTCATAAATACAACAATTAAATTCTGTTAGAGATTCCATGCCATAAACGTAACAAATCCAGATCAATACTACTTATAGAAATTCTCTTCTAGACAACTGAATGAAACTATGTCACATCTACACCATCATTTAATTTGATCCTTGATTAGAACTAAAGAATGATAAGACATACATAGATAAACTCCATGCAAAGAATTAGAAAATTTAGACTTCACAAGACTAACACCAAGGAGAGATTTGAATCTGGAATTCTCATATTAAGAGTGAAGAATCACATTGCTGTACACAAATTTGCAATCAAGAATATACCGCTTCAGTAAGTTGCAAAAGAATAATGACATTATATTCTATCTGATACAAAACTAGTACAATCAATACTATATCCCTAATGGAACCATGAAATGACTGGAAAATCCTAGAGCCAGTACTCTACAACTCTCTGTGGAGACCAAGATTTTTGGAACCCTGAACAATTACAAGAAAACTGAATATGTAGGAAGAGAAAATTTCCAGATTCCTCCTCCAACAAACACCTATCTTCTTCCCAAAATATCTGAAAACTGCCCTACCTTAACTGCTTAAAATCTGATTTTATTTGCAGAAATATCTCCTTTGAAATCAAAATATCTTCTCCCTTTTACTAATGAGCTGATTTCATTTTGTGTTTTATGGTAAAATACTTCGATCCTGCATCAAAATAGACTACAAAAATACAATCCTCATTTCGATACCTTTCTGACAGTATATGATACTTGATACTTCTGATAAAAATTGCCCCCTAAATCACTAAACAAACTCTTCTTCCTGTGCATTTTTTTTGAATAATTTGAAATATTTGAATGCATTTTCAATAGTTAGGCTATTGAACTAAGATAATATTTCATTTCAATATATGTATTTTTTAATCCTGCGCTTCTTTGAATTTTTAATTTCAAATTTCTCTATTTATTTTCTTTTTATTTTGCACTTATCCTACATAGGAAGCACCAGATTCTACCACGTGGTAACCTCTGATTGGCCCATAAGTCAAACTGGATGCCTACATCATCTACCCTATGTCTATCCCCCCACCTTTCCATGTGCCACGTGGCATCTTGTCATGTTCCCTTGATGGCTAATTATCTTGCAACTCTTCATAGCGTCATTGTGCCAGCCGTCAGATTTCACCTCGGGATGTGTGCCACTTTTGGATCATTATTCTGCATGGCCACCACCTAATCTCCATCTTAATACCACATTGACCACACTACTATCTCTCCTACCATGTTTTGGCCTGGCATGATCCCTCAATGGTAACTTCCTCCCATCTTTTGAATAAGTTCATAGCGCCGAGTGTAGACCTTCCTTCACGATCAGAGCCGACGGTTGATCTGATCTACCTTGGGATGTGTTCCACCTCATCATGCCTCTCTAATCCACACACTCACCATTTCATTCCTATGGTTCCAACCAAAATTTGGTGTTTCTGTCACCAAAGTCATTCTGACACAATTTTCGAGGTGCCTCATGTCCTCATGCACGTGTATAGCCTCCAGGCTTCTTCTTCAAATTACTATGCGAGCCTTTTACCTTATTAAAATCTGCTTCTCCCCTCCCTCTTAGAATGTAGGACTAAATTTCTTTAAGTTTTTGAAAGCTTTCTTATGCCTCTCTATGCCAAAATCATGTGGGTCCACCACGATTCCATCAACCAATGACGCGCTCAGGGCCAATTGATTGTTATTTATATTTGTATCATCTTAAAATGGAAGCACTTCCATGTTATGAATGTTTATCCCTCCTAAGGGGATTTTTTTGACCTCCATCATATCATCCTCCTGTTTCTGCATCATCCTCTGCTTATGTGCCTATTTACGACCCTGATTGGGCCTCTTCAGGCACCTTATACCCCACCTGGCATATTTTCCAGGGGTTCTAGCCCACTGGGTCAAGGTTGACCTTGACCCTGACCTAGGTTAGGGTCAACCTCAACCCTGGCCTAGGTTAGGGTCGACCTTGACCCTAACTAGGGTCCCTCTTTTGAATCTCAAAGCCTGTCGGCTACCGGGGGTCATCCAAAATTTATTTTTCCCGCTTCTAGGTCGGCTGTTTCAAGTTCTGAAGTGTTGATTCCTAAATTATATTTAATATAGGTCCTCTTTTAGGGGCATGGGTCTAATTGGAATTTAATTCTCCTATGTCAGCCTCCTTAGAAGATTGTGCCCTAGTTTCATATAAAAGGAAGTCTTTCTCTCTCATTTTCTCAAAGTCTTCCAAGTGCAAAATCTCTAACCAATATTTTGTCAAGAAACAAAAGGTTTAAGCATCCATTGTTCTACATATTTCCAAGCTCTCAAGGTGTTCAATTCTTCTTCTCAATCATTCAAGTTCTCCATTGAAGATCAAGGATTCAAGCTCTCAAACCTTTGAAGGGATTAGGTGCAAACATTCAAGATTCATCATTCAAACCCTAGATATAGCCATCATGGTGGTGTGATTTTCCTTCAAGATCCTTTGTGCATCCTCAAGTCTCATTCATCCTCTCTTCAAGGTGGATTTCAAGCATACAATCATGGAGGTTTATGGTTTCTAAAGCCCATGCTTTGATACTTACATATTTGCTTACATTTGAATCATAATTGCATATCTATTGAATATCATAGCTTCATTGTTAGATTCAATTCTACTACTTGCTAGCATTCTATACTTTATTGATTTCAAGGTTAGTTCCTAAATTAGGGTTTTACTAAGGCAAATGCCTCCCTGATAATAAAAAAACCTCTTTTTCTTGTAGGTACAAGTTTGGGACTGTGAATTTGGACACAGATCTAGATACCCTTTTTGGCTTTCTTTCAGACGGCACAAACAGATTCTTTGTCACACCTGTGCAGGTCAGGGTTGACATTATTGGGTTAGGGTTGACATTTGTGGGTCAAGGTTGACCTTTTTCATAAGACAACATCAGAATAGAAAAATATTTATGGGTTTTGTTTGTCTCTGCGTTCCAGTTCAGGATCATCTGTCAGATTTTCCAGAAATAGTCTATAGACCTCAAAAACCAACATTCTTTGATCTACAATTTTGTAAGTTTGGTTCTACTTCCTATCCTTTTCAATTAATTCAATTAAACATATTCATTTAATCAATTAACAGAATTTAAGATCCCTTTCTTTGTTCTCTTTCCAAATAGTTTATTCATTTGTGCATTAACCCTTCTTTTGTGGTTGATCAACTTGGATATTCCATTTGTGCATTTGAGGATAGAAAAGGAGCATCATATCTTCTCTCTAATCACAATTACAATATACAATCAATAAAATTCAATTAAGTGTAAAGTAGGGTTAAGGAATTCAACACACTTTAATCAAATCAAACAACAATTAACAAATAATCTCCTTATCCACCTTATATCATTTTCCTTCCTTTACAATATTACATAACAAGCATGATAATATATAAACATTAGGAAAGTCACTTCCCCAATGAATGTGGGATCATTTGCACACTATATTTTTCAATTCCTTTTAAGCCTTGTTTGTGCACTGACTTTCTATGCTGGTATCTGTACTCCACGCTGCCTTTTATCTCACCAAGAGAATTTGCTTGAAAGTTTCTAGACTCCTCCTCGTGCAGGCCTCCACGGTTTCTATTCATCGAGCAGCCTACATTTCATGTCAATTATATTTGTTGTTAGTTTAAAAGGTTTTAGAAATTTACCTCACTGTGCTTCCTTTTAACAAATTTATCTCCTTTTTCACAAAACCCCTCTTCTGAAACCCCTCTTTATCCATATGCAATGCTTAAGTTTCATTGTTTTTAAAACTTGTAAAAAATCCTTGTTTTATGGGTGGGCTACTTTAGAAAACATGTAACCTTTGGATGGTCCAAAAACAAATAATTAACACACCTTGTTTATGTTTCTATTCTATGTGCAACCTTGGTGTAGTTTAGTATTATACCTACCAAAGCATTTTCTTGGAGTTCCTTAACTCTTGTTGCTTCCACGCGCTGGCATCCACTATGCTCTACACAACACCCCATTTGTTTTTTTTAATGTTTTAAATATCCCTCAATGTTGCAGGGGCATTTTTACATGTCTGCACAAGGCTTAGACAATATATTTTGTAGCCTTTCATTCAAATTTATCTCCTTATTTCTGCTTCCCAATCTCTTGTGCTAGTTTGTAATATAATTGGCTTCCTTGTCAAACCGTTCACCTAACGGTCTATGCTTCCATTTACTGAATGCAATTTGCATTTGCAACTATTTTAAAGAGTCCTTTTGCTTTATGCAACCTTTGCTAAGATTTCATACCTGTCCATACCACATGCATTATGATATTTAAAAAGCCCCTATGTAACCGTTTTGGATTCCTACGTAGCCATCCAAGATGTCTTTATCTTCCATGTAAACAATGCACCTTACAACACCCAAATGGTTTCTTAAGTCAATAAGCATTTTCATCTACTTATGGTCACATTTGATTGTGGACACTTCTATCTCGTTCAATAAGAGGGCAAGAGCTTCAACTCCTAATGGGGGATAGATACTAACCACAGGGATATTGCATCGAAAGCACCCCTACAAGGCAATTAGCCACTCTACTCGGGTTTCAGAAAAATTAGGAATTTGATGTCCTATTACATGACCTATTTCCATCAACCCTGATGCAAAGTTGCACACACGCATAAATGCAGTACAATAGGTTATCCACTCGTAATTACCCAGATGTAATTTTTCACAAGGCCTTCCATCTTCACCAACCTCCCTTTGTTATATTTGAGTGTGCTCCTCTCAATGCTTCTGATTTCCTACCACATCCTTCATGAAAGTAATCTTGACAGTTCTTGTATGAACATCTTAATGTGCCACCTGTTAGAGGACCATATTCCTTGCAGTCAAAGTAGCACACCATTTTCTGAAGAGAATGTATCAAGGCACAACCTTTTTAACATGAATGCACCCATGACTTGCTTGTAATTTCTATAGTGTAAAGGACTATCCAAGGCATCTTCATATTTTAGGTGAATCACATGCCAAACCAATAAATATACCTGAAACTTTGCATTTGATAAGACTACATTAATATGATTCCTTTTATATAGTAAATTTGGAGGTTCTGAGCTCCTTTGAAATTTGGATAGCAAATGCGGATCTTTAAACATCACACCAATATATTCAAATAACACAAATAGGGCCTTCAGTGAATTTTTACCATAATGAATTGAATTGGATATCACAACAATTAATCCTTTATGCCCCTACAAACTGACTTCATTAATAGCAACTGGCCTCTGGAACTAGCCTTAAAAATTGATGAAATCAAGTAACTAGAATGTGGCGCTAGGCACACATGTTCCATGTTCAACATTATTCTATATTGAAAAGTGACACCTGATGAAACTCAACAAGTCACAAGATTTTAAAAATCCAAGTTGCCTCTTTAAAACTGTTTTGCAAATAACCCTGTCAAGTAACAATAAAACACATCTTGTTTTGACTTTGAAAAAAAGTCAAGTGACCTTCTAAAAAATTGAACTTTTGGATATCGGTAATATGTTATATGGAGAGAAAAAATCCAGAAAGGTGGCTCTTGAAAATCATTCGGAAACATTTGGAAGACCCTTGAAAGTAGCCACTTGGAACTTACAGAAAAGATCATATGAGGAAATAACTATTTCTGCAGATGAAAAGAGTTTGGGAAAGTATGCATACGAAACCCTCAGAATATGAGACCTTGCAAAATTGAATTAAATTTTTTCTACAATATAGGGATTCCATTTTATTGATATGACCAATCAAGGTATTCAAGATATAACATCACAAATAGGGCCTTCATCCAAACTGTACAATTGATCTACATTAAACTGTTAGAAACTGCAAACAGAATCAAATTGGCAAACTGCCCAAATGGATTCATCATGGACTAAAAGTATTCATAGTAGAACATCTCCATGATTAAAATATAAGGGAACATTCAATTTTCTATTCCATTCAACCAGGTGCAAGTTGTGAAACCTTAAAATCATTAACTTCATAATTTTGCACTTTCACATTTTGAGAATCCAAATTAATCTGAAAATTGAAAGGGAGCCTCTCTTTCATTCCTACAACACATTATCATAATCCTTAGGTCATGAGAGTTAATCCAGTCAAATTTGCAAGCGTGCAAAGTAGGTTATTTGCTATAATTAGGATAGGTGCAAAATGCAGATTTGAGGTAAACACCTCCAAATGACCCTCTTCAAAACTCATCAAAACTGACATCTGAAAGTTGTGACCCTTTACATTTACTCCATGATATATATTGCACATGCTCCCCAATTAGTATCTCATACAAATTGTTAGGTCATATTTTACTTGCACTTGAAGTAAGCATCATCAAAAGTTTTTCAGGGGTATTCACCTTCCCTTAGAGAAAATTTTAAATTGGTCACTCTAAATTTGTGCCAAATTTGAGAGTACTAACATGGTTATTGGGTTGTGATAACCTTGGACCAAGTCCTTCCCCACACTTGTGATAGGTGTGAAGCACTTTTCCTCTTTGAGTTGGGTATTCAATCGTACATTTCCCCATTTTGAGTCCTTTGGAGGCTTCCTACTACCTACTCTGCATCAAATCTATTCAATGCATACCAAGCCATTGGTTCACAATCACACAGTAAAGATGTAAATGTTACTCGATGTATCTCCACATCAACTATAATGGGAAAGGAAATGAAAAAATCTTGTATTGTAAGAAAAACAAGTAAGTCATTAAGGATAGGTAGATCAACATTACAGAGAGCCATACAAAGGTGAGACAAAATTGAGGATCCAGACACTAATTCTCTTTGGTCATTCTCGGGTAGACTCCCACACAAGGACAAGGTTTTCATTGATGCATTATGAATATTAATTGAAAATGTTTGGCATGAAAACACAAGGTTTCACCCAACCAAAGAAACATTGTTTGGAGGAGAATCAGATCTACAAATCGTATGCCACATCCAAAACACTTTTTGGATATGACATAAACACAATTTTATGAAGATTCCTCCAAATGTTTTGTCAAATTAAAATTAGCCAAATATTTTTTTAAATGCCAAAACCCTTTTACATCAGGATTAATCATGCACGCACTACATGTTGCTGCAGGGTACATATTGAATTTTCCATTCATTATGATATATATCATCATGTTTGTTGTACTCTGCACACTAACACTATTTTGCAGGAATGTGGTCTTCAAGCACCTCCTATGTCATCAAGAGATTTTATTTCAAGTGTATTATGCAATTGAGATGATGGTTTCATTTATTATAAGATGATGTGTTTGAATGGATCTTGTAGTGCATGTGGTGGTATGAGAAATTTGCGGATATGTCACCATCTAGAGAGCACAAATGAGATTGGAAATACACTAGTTTCTTTTGGAAAATACAAGACAATAAATTATGGTCTAAAAGATGGAAAAGAACTTAAGAGGTGTGAGTTGGTGAAAAATGATATCTGCGTAGCAAATTTTAAGAAGATATTTATGGAGAAACTAGTTTATGAGTACATACGTCATTCACATAGAGCTAGGTGGCTGGATGAGAAATTCAAGATATGTAAGGACACTTTTCCCCTTGGTACTATTGTCTCCATTGTTGATTTTGCTGAGAATTATACACTTAAACCTTAGAATGAAGTGCATGAATTGTATTACCATTCTATACTGTTGGAAATAATTGTTTAATTGTGTATTGTCTTTGATGTTACACAAATGTCATATCAATTATCAGACAGATTCTACCGAGCTCAGAATGTTCAGTAAGGCAGTTAACCGAGTCTACCGAGCTCAGACGGTAAGAGAAGCTATTTATAGTCTACCGAGCGCTCCAGAATACTATATCAAAAAGTTAGTTACTACTGGGCTCACTCGGTCAATGAAAGAAATTCAGTCTTTACCGAGTTCACTCGGTCATCAAAGAATATGTGAAGGAAAGATAGACTTTACCGAGTTCGCAGTACTTACCGAGTTCACTCGGTTACCGAAGGATTTTCATAGAATCAGCAGTGTTCACCGAGCATCAGTGAAATGTTTATGTAGCCGACTAATGTAATATTTATTTATTGAAACTTGTAATTGGGCCAACTTGATAACCTAAAGGGTATATATGAAGATCAAGTTGTGAATTCAAGAAGTGTGTGAATAGAGGAGAAGTGTGGAAATGTGCAGAAGGAATGTGCAAATTCTGATGAAGGATTAGAGATATCCTTGAGGTGCTGCAAAGATATATTTGATCAGAAAGGATCTATTGGCGCAGAACAGAGATCTGTATCAGCAAGATAAGTTGTATTTAATTCAGGTCACTTCATTGTTACTTTCTAGCTAGTGTAGCAGTGATACCGAAATCTCTTAGCAGAGTTGGTTTAACAACCATTTCATAAATCCTCTAACAAGGTGACAATTCAGTTGAATTGATCTAAAGACCTCTCACAAGGCCACTCCTAGCAGGGTGATTAAATCCTTTAACAGGGTCACACCTAACAGTGTGTTTTGTAACCTTTAACAGGGTTGGCTCCTAACAGGGCTCACTTCAGAAGAGTGAAAATTAGTAACTAGTTGCATTGGTGGTTTTTCCCAAATTGGGTTTCCACGTTATATCTGATGATACTTGTGTTTATGCTATTTTTTTTATGCATGTCAATTACTGTGAATGTTTAATGAACAATAATAAGTTAATCTACCGAGCAACAACAGTTTATATTAAAGACATCTAAGGGACTTGTGGATTTATTTTTGTGGTAACTGATTCACCC
>MU228029.1:299313-319594 GCA_018584345.1 Thuja plicata
TTATAATCAAATTTTATGAACCATTATTACAATATAAAATTTTGAACTCTTCTTTCACACACAAGACTATTCTTTAACAAATTTGTAGGCACAGTTAGAGAAGGATGGTCCGGATTGTATTCGTGGGTGTCAAAGGTTAGGACCACTTTTGCAACAGGTAAAGGGACTATTGTAGCCTGAAATTGAGTAGTTTTTACTATGTTTACCCTTATCATGGATGGATTTAGAGTGCTATTAGGTTGAGAGTGTTGTACAACAACACCTCCTAGCACATGGAGTCTCATGAAGATTGTAGACCCTTGATGTTATCAATGCACTCTTGGCCCAAAGGGACCCAAGACATCTTGTATTTCAAGGATTTACAATTATTCTATCATTGAGATCCAATTGTGAGACCTAGTTCCAAGTTTGGGCACTTATAAGCCACTTGGTACACTATGGTCATGAGATTGGTACACTATGGTCAGGGTTTGCCACACTTTATAAAGAATTAAGGGATTTAGTGATTGGATCATCATACCCTTGAAAATTGCATCAAAGTATGTGGTATGGGAAGTGATGAAAATATTTGGGGTGCTTATGAACATAGGATTTAGATGGGTTCTTGTCTATGGTGAAGATATAAACTAGTATATTGGGACTATCCTAGTATGACAATGAAATACCATAGAGTAAAGTTTATAGAACTAGAAAATGATTGTCCTTTGAGAGATAGGATAAGGACCTTGTGATAACTTGAGGGCTTCTTTGGGTGTCTTAGAAGTTATATGTTGGGATTCTTTAGAAGGTCATGGAGGTGTATTGAAGGATTAATGATAATCTCAATCAGTGAACAATCATAGATTGTATTCATGATTTTGAACATGAAATAAGAGTAAAAGAATGATGGTTGGATGTTTTGAATGATGTTCAAGGTTGATTCAGAATCCAATAAGTGATTGGTTGGGGTATGAGTCTATGTATGATTTTAGGATTGGTTGAATTGAGTCCAAGGATGGAGGGCGGGAGTTCAAATCAATTTGAGTCATGATGGCTAGACAAGGAAGTGAATTACTTGAGTTGAATTACATTAGAAAAAAATCTTTGACCATAAAGCAATAGAAAACAAACATACACTGAGTTACCACCATAAAAATTATTAAGATATGATATTTTCAAAACAACGTACTATTCAATTTTAGGAATATTTATAAAACATTACCTCAGGTGTCTGAGCTACCCATCTATGTGTACTATAATGAGAACTCCTTGGTGTGATGGTACCACCAGTTCCACCCTGCAATGCATATTATTCATGTATCAAATAAGATTCTTCTATACATAAAATTTTATTTACTTTTAATAGATTTAGGTAATTAATTAAAATAACATGTCAAAACACAAATTTAAACAAACCTGTGTCAGCTCTATACAATACACCATTAACAATAGATCATCTGTGAGTGCTACATCCTTAGTAGTGGTTTCCTAACATCTTCTCCCACAATGTACACATGAATGGGATTTCAAACCATCCGCACTCGCCTAGCTATCTACCCCATCACATATACCATTACAACTAATGTAGATATGCTCAATGGCCTGGGCTAACCTTGCAAATGTATCTGATGATAATGGAGCTCGCATGGGATGAGTTGATCCTAATGGTGCATCTAATGATGATGGAGATGGTGTGGTATGGGATGATCCTAATAGCACATCTGATGAAGATGGAGGTGGCACAGGCACTGATCCATCCTCTCCAACTAACTGAGTGCCATGCTAGATAATGACATCAGTAAATGATGCAGCTGCATGAAGATTCTATATACCCATAGAGTCCTTCACCACTACTAGGACCACAACATGAATGAATTTTTTTCTCATACTATGCCTCCTCTCTTATGGTTAGGTAATCCTATGTGCCCCAGGTCTACCCTGTGCAAAGCCTCTACCTCTACCCTAAAACTCACGAAAGTCAAAGTAATTCGGCTTCTCACCAATGATAAACTCATATTATAGCTTCCTCAAAAAATATAAAGGAAACTCATTATTATTACAAGGTGGTTGGTCAAATACCATCTACCACCTATCCCAAAAATCTGATTTCATCCTCCTATAACACACAAATGTATAGGAAACCATTTTGTATTAACTTCTACGGAATTTCTAGTATTAGGATCGGTAAAAAGGGCACATATGTCATGTTTTTATATGCCTTTTATTTTCACATCCTCATGTGATAAACCATCAACATAAAATTTACCACACCTATCCCTCCATGAACCCCATTTTGTCACCTCTTGAGACACGTCATTTTCACTATTAGGCATTTTTTCTAATGTAGCGGCGAGGGTAGAGTGATGCTGAAGAGTGGAAGCCTTCAACCTATTGATTAATATATTAATTTGTGCACTATTTTGGTTAATTCGTTGCACAAGGTCCTCTTGTGTTGCATTTACATGATCTAATGGCACATCTGGAGGGTTTACGGGTGGTGGTTGCTATGGAAGAGGAGAATTTTGAGGAGAGTTTACGGGTGGCGATGGTGGTAGATGAGGAGAATTTGGAGGAGGGTTTATGGGGGGTGGTCTTTCATTTCTTTTTCCTCTTCTAGGGTTGTTTGATGAATATGTTATGAAATTAATTTAAAAGAAAACAAAAATTAAGTATCATAACCTAATTGGATAAAAATGCAAAAAGATAACAACAAAACAACAAAAACAATAATACATAGCTTTCTTACGGGGCGCCATTGCTTGGAAATGTGCAAATTGTTGAAGATTTATTGTTTTCTTCAAAGCTCGATCAGGTTCTATGGCATTTTTTTTCTCCTAAGCTCTGCTAATCTACAGTTTAGGCGTTATAAATGGCCTAATCCATGGGTTGTCCAAAAATTAACATGTTTCTAATAACCCGATTGAGTTATTAGGAACATCTAATAACCCGATCGGGTTATTAGGAACATTATATGTCTAATAACCCGATCGGGTTACTTGAAACATCTCAGAACCAGATCGGGTTCTTAGAAAGTTCAAATTTTTAATAATATTGTCTAGGATTGGTTACCAAGCCTAGTATAATTTCTACATTTCAATAACCTGATCAGGTTATTCAATAACCCGATCAGGTTATATGAAATTTTAATTTTTTTTAAAAATATGTGTCCACTTTTTTGGTCCACAACTTGGTGCACACACCCAATTCTAAAAAATTATTAAATGATGAAAATATTTTTTGGTCCACATATCTTTATTCCGAAGATATATGGTATTCATACGATGAATGTGAATAATTGTGGTGTACATTGGTAAAAATGCCACATTTTTCAAATGTTCTATATTGTTTATTTCTATTAATCATGTTTGTGTACATTCGAGTTGTTCAACCTACTATAATCACCCAAAATTTTTCTAGCTTAATCAATTACCCTAAATCTTAATCACGTGATTAACATCATACTCAAAGCAATCAAATCACGTCAATTTTGATCATAATTGGGTAAATAAATTAGATAAATTTACTTGCATAATTCATAAATAATCAAGCATCAAGGATCATTAATCAAGAAATACTTTTTAATTCATTATTGTATCTTATTTAATTAAATCACAAGAAGAAAATCATATCGCTAGAGATATTAATTAAATGTCCTTAGGGTTCATACTCGAAGCATGTGTGCAAAATGTAGTGACAACAATTTGGGTTAAAGTTACAATTACGATTAGGGTTGGAGTTAAGACTATTGTGAGGTTTAGGGTTAGGATTAAAATTATGGTTGGGGAAAGAGTTAGGGTTTATGAATAGGGATAGGGTTATGCTTTAAGATTAAGGTTTAGGATTAGGGTCTGTCTTTAAGATTAGGGTCTAGGGTTTTCATTAGGATTAGGGTACATGTTTTGGTTGGGGTTAAGGTTTTGATTAGGATTAGGGTAGAGTTTTGGTTAGGGTTACAGGTTCTAATTAGGACTAGTACTTTAATCAATGTTATAATTTAGGGTTAGGGTTAGAATGAGGATTAGGGTTAGGATAACAATGAAGATTATGGTTAGGATAAGGGTTTAAATATATGAGAAACATTACAAAATCTCTCTCTCTCTCTATCATAAGGGATACAGAGAGGGTTTCTTATTAGGATTATAGTTAGGGTAATGGTTTACATTATGGTTAGTAACACGGTAATTAGGATTAGGATTAAAATTAGGAATAGGAACCTGATCAATGAAAATTTCCATGTAGATGTGGATGGTGAGTTTTGTCATAGTGTTAATGAACCAATAAATGAGACAGAGTCCTAATTTTTCCTATTTACCTTTCCATGGATTGCAAGACATATATAGAGGACCTATTGGTAATGGTAATGAACCATAACTATTTTAATGTTTGAAGATATTAATTTGATGATCACCGAGCTGTAGAAAGTTAATGCAAGACATTAAATTAGTTAATGTATTGTATTGTTATTGATGTCAACTTGATATAATCTTATTGGTTATATACATATTTTCAAAGACTTCAAAGAACCACAGAGATAAAGGCTATGCTATCAGTAATGCATAAAAGTTTAGTAGGCACTAAGTGACAACAAACACCAACAAACAGTGCAACCCAATGGATAGAGAACCCTGAGAGAAAAGTTACAGTGATACTTGAGTAAGAAATGCGAGAAATCATTACCGACAAGCAGAACCACAGTGTTACCCGACGGACAGACAACCCTGACGAACAAACAGAGATGTTCAAGGATAGTTGAAGTCAAGACCGAGCTAACAAGGGGTTAAACACCGAAAAGAACTAAAGTTCAAAAACAAAAAAAGACTTATCTAACAAGAGATAAAGATGGAGTTAAATGGTTGTTAATACTTTTTTCATCGACAAGTTAAATCCAGAGATAAGAAAAAAATTTAAAGCTATTTTATTCCAGTTGTCTAAGAGAAATCTATGCGATAAAACTGAAGTAAATCTTTAAAGAAATAAAGGTGATAATTGTGGATCACGCCAAGAAAAATAAAGTCAAGGACTTTGAAATGGTGAAATCATGTCTATAAAGAGACAAACTAATTCATTTCTAATTAGGAGAGTGAATAGAGAAGAGGATGCTAAAGAGAAAATGATGAAGAAAGACTTCAATCAGACCTGATCAATCAAGCTGAAGAGCAAAGATAATTCTTCAGACACCGAACAACAAAGAAGCACAACATCACTAAGAAGAAAGAAGTGGAGAAAAGGTATTTAAAAGAAACATTGATCAGAAAGGTATTATGAGCTTACAATAGATCTGAAAATCTGCAAAGTATAATTGTAAATGTGAAATCATTTACCGTTTCAATTTAACCATTGGATCAGAAAGTCTCTTAACCGAGCAGGACTTAAAAATCCATTATATATTTAGATACATCCCAAGGAGTATCAAAAGGTTTGGTCATGAAGATAGCACAGAGATTCCTGATCTCAAGTGACAAACTACACAGGGTTTGGTCATAAAGATAGTATAGGGATTCCAGAAATCAAGTGACAAACTATTATATTTAAATCCTTTAACAAGGTTGCACTTAAAAGTGTGTTTGTAACCTGTAACAGGGTTGGTTCTTCACTGAGCTCACTTCAGAAGAGTAAATATTTAAGGTTACTAGTCCCAAGTGAGTTTTCCCTTAACATGGTTTCAGCATAAAAAACCCATGTGTCAAATATTTTTATGAGTCATTGCTTTCATGTTTTTTCTTTACACATTACTAAAATAGTATTTATCGGTATACACTAAGTTATTTACTATATTTTGGCATATGATAGATTGCTATTCAGTAAATAGTGAGAATAAGGTTTAACAATGAACTCTGAGCAATAGTTATTTTTTAAGATTATTTCAAGGCATACATCTTGTAGGACTGAAGATAACTAGAGGCTTAATATTGTGGTACTAAGTTTTTGGGTTGATTTATTGGAATATTTTTGAGGTCACTAATTCATGCCCCCCTCTTATTTATTCTAACAATTGGTATCAGAGCTTGTGTGCTTAGGAGGAAGGTTTCAAGACCTAAGCTAAAGGTCACAAGATGAGCAAATGAGATGTGCCCAAGTTGAACAAAGACAACTTTGAATCATGGAAAAGAAAGATAGGAATCCACCTATCAGGTATTGGAAATGATGTTACTCAATACTTGGATAGTGAATATGTGTTTCTTCTAGGACCTCACAGAGTTGATCAATTGAGATAAAAACATGAGCATAATTGCATGATGATAGAGCTTGCTACCTGACTCTCCCATGCTGAATTTGAAGATGTCAAAACCTACACCTCTGCAAAGAAAATGAGGGACAAATTGAAGTTGATACATGGAGGAGATTCTAATGTATTAAGAGCTAATGCAGAAAGCCTAAGAGGGAGGTTTTATTACCTAAGCATGAGAGAAGGAGAAAATATCACTTAGTATAGCTGTAGAATCAAAGAGGTAGTCAATGGTATCTGAGGAGTTGGAGGTGTACTTGAAGAAGAGATAGTTGTAGGTAAAATCATAAGAACCTTACTGCATATATATGCTATTAGAGTATCTACTATATAAGAAATGAGAGAAGTTGCAAACCATAATTTCATTCAAGATAGTCTGATTGGTAAACTAATTTCATTTGAGATGAATAACTTTGATAACAGTGTCTTACCATCTATAGAGTCTTCATTGAAATCCTCTTTGAAAATAAGTAGGTCAAGTCATAGACACACTATGAGGAATGATAGTGAAAGTGATAGTGATGACCAAGGACTTCATGAGATTGAAGCAATAATGGATAAAAGATTGTAGAGAGGAAAAGGTAGATACAAAGGTAAATTACCACTTGCATGTTTTAATTGTAAAGAGATTGGACACTTTGCTGCTAGATGTCCTAACAAAAGAAAAGATGATACAAGTAATGACAGATCATATGAAAAAAGGTTTGACAAAAGTGATGAAACAAATTACCGAAGCAACCTAAAATCTAATAGAAGAGATGCCCAAGACTACAAGGACAAAGGGAAGAAATCTTCTTAGCTGGATGAGAACAGAGCTAGAGATACTAACACCGAATCTGATGAAGACATTGAGATGGTATTTGTAGCCATGAAGGATGATTTAGACGAAGAAGAAAGGTATATTGAAATTGCACTCATAGCTAAGGTTAGTAAGAATGATGTTTGGATTATAGATAGTGGTTGCACTCACCACATGACCGATGATAAACAAAAGTTTGAAACTTTTAAGTATTATAATGGTGTATCAGTAAGAATGAGTAATGACTCACCTTATCCAGTTGAAGGTAAAGGAACAATAATTCTGAATAACCTGACCAAATGTGAAAATGCATACTGGGTAAAAGGACTTAATTATAATCTATTGAGTGTTTCAAAGCTGAATAACATAGGTCACCGAGTAGCATTTGAGAATAAGAAGGAAAAGATATTTAGTGAATTAGGAAGGTTGATTGGAACTGGTGAACAAATAAAAGGTAACCTACTCTATCTTGATGATATTAACACCACGTGTTTAACTGTTTGAAACAAAGACATATGGTTGTGGCATAAGATACTATGTCATGTTAACTTTAACAACATGATTAAGATAAGAAATAAAAGGAAAGTAAGAGGCTCACTAAGCATGTCAAAGCCCAAACATATCATGTGTAAGAATTGTCAAAAAGGTAAAATGACTAAGTCTAGTTTCAAGAGAAAAACCCATACATCTAATGTCATTCTAGAATTAGTCCATACTGATCTATGTGGACCCATGAGAACAAAGAGTTACTATGGTGATGGATATTTTATTCTCTTTGTAGATGATTATTCTAGAATGATGTCAGTTATGTTCTTAAAAGAAAAATTAGAAGCATTCAAGATTTTTAAATGGTATAAAGATATGGTAGAAAAAAAGTGGTAAGGAATTAAAATTCTTAAGATTAGATAGAGTAGGGGAATTTATTTCAGATGAATTCACTAACTTTTGTAATGAGCATGGAATTAAAATGCAGGTTTCTACACCAAGAACACCATAGAAAAATGAGATTGATGAAAGAAGGAACATATCCATTATTGATTGAGCAAGAACATTGATTATTCAGAAAAGAATCACTCAGAATTTCTAGAGGGAAGCTGTCAGTACTGTTGTCTACACATTGAACAAAGTACAATTGAAGAAAGACACCAAAAAGACACCTTGTGAGCTATGGTATGGTTACACACCCAATGTAAGTTACTTCATAATTTTTGAAAGTCAATGTTATATTTTGAAAGATGCAAAAAATGGAAATCTTGACTCCAAATGTGAAGAAGGAATCTTTCTAGGGTATTCCACCAAGAGAAAGGCTTATAAATGTCTTAACAAGTCCTCTAACAAGATCACTGAAAGTCCAAATGTCAGAATAGATGAATATGTAGAGAAAAATGATGAGGAAAGTAGAAAAGAACCAGAAGACTACAACAATTTTTTTTACATTGAAGAACCTGACACTCTTCCTAAGCAATAGTGTATCACTCCCGAGCAACAAAACATTGCACCTGAGCATCGGGCTGCAAATACCAAAAATTAGGAAATTGCTCAAAATGATGTTCTAAGTGATGTAGATCAGAATGAAGGTCAAGATGATGATCAAAATGATGAACATAGAGATGAACTGAAACTTTCCAAGTATGTGAGAAGACATCATCCATGGAACCCTATCATAGGAGACAAGAAAGCTGGAATGAGAATAAGAAGTAAGTCACTAAACACCAGATGTTTAATTTGTGATTTTGAGCCTAAATATGTTAATAATGCACTTGAAAATGAAGAATCGGTTAGTGCTATGAATGAAGAAATAGAAAAGATTGAGAAGAACAAGACATGGAGACTAGTACCGAGACCAGATGAAAAGAATTTCATCAGTACCAAATGGATATTCAGAAACAAGCTGGATGGGAATGGAGAAGTCACAAGGAACAAAGAAAGTTTAGTATGCAAGGGGTATGCACAAGAAGAAGGTATTGACAATGGAGAAACCTTTGCACCTATTGCTTGAATAGGAGTAAGAATAATACATTCTTATGTTGCATTCAAAGGATTCAAGGTATACCAAATGGATGTCAAATCTGCATTCCTAAATGGAATACTAGAAGAAGAGGTATACATTGAACAACCAGAAGGGTTCATTGATCTAGACAAGAGAAACATGGTATGTAGACTACACAAAGCCTTGTATGGATTAAAAAAATAACCTAGAGCCTGGTACGAAAGACTTTACTCCTACCTTATAAGCATTGGATGTGGAAATAACAATCTGTATTTAAAAGAAGATACTGATGGTAATATTCTGATTGCAGAAATATTTGTTGATGATATCATATTTGGGGGTAATGATATGTTATGTAAATCTTATGCTAATTAAATGAGAAAAGAGTTTGAGATGTATATGTTTGGGAAGATCAAATTATTTATTGGTCTACATATTCTTCAACAACATGCTGGCATATATATCACACAATCCAAATAGATCAAGGAAGTATTAAAGATATTCAAGATGGAAGATTCCAAACCAGTTGTAACACCTATGGCAACCATATGTAAGCTAACAAAGGAAGACAAATCACCCGAGGTAAATCAAACTATATATAGATTAATGATTGGAAAACTAATGTATGTTGTTCATACAAGACCAGATATAGCACATGCATTTGGAATAGTTGCAAGATTCTCTAGTAATCCCAAAGAATCACACATGACTGTTGTTAAGGGAATTCTTGGATATCTAAAGAACACTGAAGAATATGGCTTATGGTATAAAAGAGAAGGAAAATTTGAGCTTCAAGTCTATGCAGATGTTAATTGGGATGGAAACTTAGATGACGAAAAATGCACAACTGGAGGAGCTTTCTTCATGAGTGACAGACTTGACACATGGATCAGTAAGAAGAAAGGATGCATCTCACAATCTACTGCAGAAGCAGAATATGTGGTTGTTGCTGCAAATTGCTCTAATATTTCATGGATCAAACAATTACTGGAAGGTATGAATATGAAGATTCTTGAACCAGTGATTATTTGTTGTGATAATACTATTGCAATTAACATATCAAAGAATCTAGTCATGCATGCTAAGCCTAAACATATTTCTATCAAGTATCATTACTTAAGAGAACAAGTATAAGAGAAAGAGGTGATACTATAATATATTCAATCAAAGGAACAATTAGCTGACATATTTACAAATCCATTACCTAAAGATACATTTTAGTACCTGAGAAAGAGACTAGGGGTCCGACCCTTGTCTATTGGTCAGTAAGGTGACTAGGAGGTTGCGTCAGCCTATACATAATCAGAAGATCATTCATGTTGATGTAAGTAAAGAGATGAACTACAAAGATACATCTGTACATAGCAAGGTACCTATCTACACCGAACACCAGAGATATTAATTGGCTAATACAGAGCTATGTGAATGATGGAAAGGAAATTCAAGGAATATACTAAATAAAGAGATGTGACTTGGGTACTATTGTCAAAGGGAGAGATGTAACCTGAAAGGGAGAGATTATATCCAGATGGGAGAGATGTAACTTGTGATGGAGAGATGACTTGAGAGAGATGTAACATGTAAGGGAGAGAATATCCAAAAGGAGAGATTACTTATGAAATATCCTTCAAAGTAAAGAAAATCACGAGGGAGAGAATATCCTAAGGGAGATATTGATGTCAAAGGAAAAGGAGATGATCAAGGAGAGGAACAGTCAAAGGGAGAGACAACATCAAGAGAAAGAATTGCTAAATCTATCTAGTGAAGAGAATGAAGATTGAAGAAATTACTCTGCAAGAAACAAATCTAAGCTATATGATTTTATGAAGATCTAGACATTTGTATTGGTTATAGAGCAGTAAGTTTGGTAGTTTGATGAACTAAAACATATCTATATTTCATAATGTATTAGTATTAATGTAGTGTGTTTCCATTAATGCCAAAGGGAGAGATTGATGAACCATAACTGATTGAATGTTGGAAGATATTAAGTTGATGATCACCGAGCTACAGAAAGTTAATACAAGACATTAAATGAGTTAATGTATTTTATTGTCATTGATGTCAACTTGATATAATTTGATTGGTTATATACATAGTGTCAAAGACTTCAAAGAACCAGAGAGATAAATTTTATGCTATCACTAATGCATAAAAGTTCAGTATGCACTAATTGACAACAAACACCAACGAACAATGCACCCTGACGGATAGAGAACCCTAAGAGAAAAGTCACAGTGATATCGGAGCAAGAAACCTGAGAAAGCATTACCGAAGAGAAGAACCATAGTGTTACCCAATGGATAGACAACCCCAACAGACAAAAAAATATGCCCGAGGACAACTGAAGTCAAGACCGAGGTAACAAGGAGCTAAATGCCGAAAAGAACTGAAGCTCAGAAATGACAAAAGACTTGTCTAGAAAGAGGTAAAGATGGAGTAAACTAGTTTTTAATATTGTTTTCATTGAAAAGTTAAAGGAAGAGATAAGAAAAAGTTTTAAAGCTATTTTATTCCAGTTTTCTAAGAGAAATTTATGGGATAAAACTGAAGTAAAGCTTTAAAGTAAGACAAGCAAGAATTGTGGATCAGGCCAAGAATAAGAAAGTAAAGGAATTTGAAATGGTGAAATCATGTCTATAAAGAGACAAACTAATTCATTATGAATTAGGGGTGTGAATAGAGTAGAGGATGCTAAAGAGAAACTGATGAAGGAAGACTTCAATCAGACCTGATCAATCAAGCTGAAGAACATAGCTAATACTGTAGACACCGAGCAACACAGAAGCACAACATCACTAAGAAGAAAGAAGTGGAGAAAAGGTATTGAAAAGAAACATTGATCAAAAATTTATTATGAGCTTACAATAGATCTAAAAATCTACAAAGTATAGTTGTATATGTGAAAAGATCATTTACTGTTTCAATTTAACCATCGGATCAGAAAGTCTCTTAATTGAGAAGGACTTAACAATCCTTTATATATTGAGATACATCCTAAGGAGTATCAAAAGGTTTGGTCATTAAGATAGCATAGAGATGTCAGATATCAAGTTACAACCTACACAGGGTTTGGTTATAAAGATAGCATAGATATGCCAGATATCAAGTGACAAACTATTCTGTTTAACTCCTCTAACAAGGTGGCACTTAACAGTGTGTTTGTAACCTTTAACGGGGTTGGATCTTCACTAAGATCACTTCAGAAGAGTGAAAATTTTGGGTTACCAGTCCCAAGTGGTTTTTCCATTAACAAGGTTTCCACATTAAAAATACATAGGTCAAAATGTGTTTATGAGTCATTGCTTTCATGTTTTTCTTTACACATTACTAAACAAGATTGATCGATATACACTAAGTTATTTTTTGTATTTTGGTAAATGATAAAATTTTATTTGGTAAATAATAAGAATAAGGTTTAACAGTGAACTCCGAGAAGTAGTTATTTTTTAAGATTATTTCAAGGCATACATCTTGTAGGACTGAAGATAACTAGAGGCTTAATATTGTGCTACTAAGTTTTTGGGTTGATTTATTGGAATATTTTTTAGGCCACTAATTCACACCCCCTCTCAGTTATTCTAACAAATGGATGTTAGTATTGATTTTTTCATTGATAGAAATCTATTTAATCCATATTTTTTGACTATGTTCCAGAAGACAGATAGTTTCCTGACATTGAAAAATGTCATGAAGGCATGTAGAAGATTGAATTCCAATTGTACCCAAAAACAAGTTTATGATCCCACTAGTATCCTATATTGGAAATCATAGTATGTGGATAATTTATTTTATTTGTATCCTCTAGTTAAAGGAATGTTACCTTTCATTATAGGAATCCAAACCCCGTGGATGTTATGTACGATGGTTCAACACTCACATGATTTAATAATCACCATGGATACCAAATTTTTGACCAAGATATATGGGGTGAGACATCTATAATTTTCCTTGAAATGATTATTAATTACTCATTTTAGTTGTTACATGTCCTTAAAATATTGCAATCATTATGGATGCATTTATTTTGTGCAGTATCAGGTATATTTATTGCTCATATTTGACAAGCAGCAGTCAGGGCTTCTTGTTGCATGAGATGTGTATCTTTTAGATGGAATTGGATTTAAATTTAAATAGGCCCCATTAATATCCATAAATGTGTAAGGATAGGGTATTCGGTTCCCAAATTTAAGGATTTTGTCTTTACTACAGAAGGTGGGTGTAAAGTCTAAAGTTTCTCAATTATCATCTTGGAGATTTGATGGTGTTCTTGTTTGTATTGAAGAAAGAGTTTAAGAAAGAGGAAGGTATTGAATATTTTTGACCTTATTAGGATACCTATATGCTAAGGTGGAATTTATAGAAGGGAGGACATCAAGGATATTATCCTCTTGAGGATTTTTGTTATATGTGTATGAAATTGCATGATAATTAGGTTGTGTAGTGCCTTTTACAAAAAAATACTATTTTACCTTGAATGGTATCTCAATTTTGTTGAGCCATTAATTGTAAAACACTTAGGTACTTACAATTTATTATGGTACAAAGAAACAAGTGGTATTGAGAGAAAATTTAGAGACTATGACATGCATTAGAAATCAGGGAAAAAATATAAATGCTTGGTGAAATCAAGCAACTGAATCACAATCGCTAAAAACATACACACACTCTAAACTAAACTAAGACTCAACAAGGGATCTTTATAGGATCAACACATCATCTAATGAGCTATAACCATCTCAAATAGCCTCAAGAAGGGGTATGTATCTATTTCTCGCAGGTGTAAATAAAAGTAGAAGGTATTCTTCCTACACTACATGATAATCAGGTTGTATCTCACTAATCTTAGTGAATTGCCTCACAAGGAACCCAATCATCAAGGCCAAAACAAAATCACAAAGAAATTAATTATGCAAAGTACAATAAGTCACATGGGTAATAACATAACTAGACATAATAGTGTTTCAAATACATGTGCTTTGATACCTAATGTAATGCCCCACCAAGGAATCATTAAGTATAAGAGATATACAGACTCAAAATATCATGGAATATTTTTTTTTAAATATTTATGTCAGTCACATGCAACATGTGAATTTCTAAAGTTCAAACTTTAAGACTAGGTCAACTCTTGCACAGTCTACAGTTGTGGAAGATTAAAATCCAAGAAACTCAAACAAGAAAAGGAAAAGGTCTTCTAAAAAATTAAGAAAGATATGTGGTGTATATTAATTCATCCAAGAACCTCCCTAATTTTCTATAATTAATTTGAAAATTGGACCTTTTACTAGGTCCTAGCCATCACAAATGGGCTCTGTCAAGCACTATGTGGATTTTTTACAAACAGGTTATGTTACGAACCACTATGTTAACTATAATAACAAATCTAAGAAAAGGAAACTAATTAAAAATTGAATGTGTGTTATGAACCACACATACACATCATGTTGTCTTATTTTCAATGTTGTGGATTTTATTCCAACATGTTATGTTATAAAGAAAAATGATTTTTGAGATAATTGTTAGTTTTATGGATAAGGTTAGAATTTAGGTTTACGAGTAGGATTATGGATATTTGGTAAGGGTTTACATCATGGTTAGTATTACAATTAGGGTTAAGGTTTTTCAGGGTTAATATTTAGGTTTAGCATTAGGATTAGGGTTTAAGATTAGAATTATTGTTGGAGTTTACATCATGTTAGTATTATGGTTTAGGATTTAGGGTTATAGATTGGGATTAAGGTTTAGAGTTTATGGTTAGGGTTAGGATTATTATTATTATTATAGTTAGGGTAAATTTTTTCATAATGATTAGTATTATTATTATAGTTGGAATTTAGGATTAGGGTTAGAAATAGATTTTAAGGATGAGGATTGATATTATCATTAGATTTAGGGTTTACATTATGATTAATATTATGGTTTGAGTTAGGATTTTGATTAGGGCCTAGGTTAGGATTATAGTTTAGGGTTTAGAATTTAGATTATCATTAGGGATAGAGTATACATCATGACTAGTGTTAGGATTTAATTAGTATTAGGGTTTAGAGTTAAATAACATGATCTAAGAAAAGGAAATTAATTTTCTTGATTTTTTGAAAGTCAAAGGTGTTGTGCAACTCATGAAAGTTGAAAAATCCTGAAAAATTAAAGGTTTCATATGAGAACCTAAATCTCTTTAGTTAAAATAGCCATGTGCACCTTAATATGATTTTATTGTAAAATGCTTCTTAATCTACACAAACTTAGTTCATGGTTGGTAAGATGTAATTTTTCTTCTCATTTTAGGGTATCTCAAATTAAAGGTTGGATATGATACCTTCCTATTTTACATTATTGATTTTTACATATTTGATGCTACCTTACTTGTGACTTAGTGGGAATACAAAAACATCATGTTGTTTTTATTGGATGTGTTGTTCATTATACATTTGTGGGTGGTTCCAAATGAATATTTATATGTTATTTGGATATAGTTCTACTATTTTTTGTAATGTTTAAAAGTTGTCTCTATGTGTAGAGTAGATCATCAAATTTATAAGCCATCTGCATAAACAAGTTGGTTTTTCAAACATCTAGACATGGTGAACAATCTAAAAAAATAAAACACTTATTTAAATGCAATTAAAATTATTAATATCTCAAGAAATAAATTAGATTGCTCCATTATTTATTGATATGTGTTAAAGAACTCTTTATTTATAGTTTGTCTTACAAGCAAGATAGCAAGCATATAAATATGTCATGTTCTCTAAGAATTTCCTATAGCCCCCTTTCACCATAATCTAATTTCTTCGACTGAAAAGAGGCAAAAGGAAATGCATGTTGCTAATATTGGTAGAAAATACACACCATTAACATTATTTTCCAAAATGTGTTGTTACCATGGTAGATTGATTACATTAAGATTCCAAAAAAAAATTGTTGTCCTATAAACTATGTCATCCTAGTCACAACCCTTTGGACCCTTAAAATTGAATATATTGTTAAGCCACATACATAATCCTACAAAAAGATTAAACGAGGAAAAAAATTGGGGTGCATATATCTTTTTTTTTTATCACATATGGTATTCATATAACCAATGTGAATTGCTGGTAAACACAACATATTTTTAAATGCTCTATATTGTTTATTTACATTATTCATGTCTATGTATATTGAATAAAATAACAAGTTTTTCAACCTTCTTCATGTTTGTGATATCTAAACTTTAATTTTAACTATCATCATATGAGTAGGAAAATACATCTTACCCACCATGAACTAAGTTTTGGTAGGTCACAAAACATTATTTTAGTGAATCCTGGAACTTCATATTTAAAGTGAGATTCTGTCGAGAAGTACACACCTCCTTATGTATAGAGGAAGGTTGTGATATACAAAACTATTAATTTGAGATAACATCAAATGAGAAAAAAGTATATTTACCAACCGTGAACTAAGTTTCTCTATATTGAAAAAAATGACATGCAACTCAACTTAGAAATTCATATTCACAATGAAATCATGTCGAGGTTTACATTCATATTTTTATCTAAATTTTAATTTAAGATAACATGAAATGAGTACAAAAAGTGTGTCTCACCGACCATGGACTAATTTTATGCATGTTGCAAAACATGATGTGTAGTTCCACCTAGAACTTCATATAGATGCATAAGTGTAAATGGGGTTTGAATCACCATAGATAAAAATAGAATGGAAGAGTGTATGGAAATGTTGGTCAGGGTTACATTTTAGTACTAGGGTTATAGTTTTGGGTTGCAATTTTGGTTCAAGGCATGACACCATTAATTCATATGAATGTTTGATTCCAAACTTTAGTGTAAGAAAATTTAAAATTCTTGATAAAGTGATATAATACTTTTTACTGGGTCATCCGAAATATCAAAGAATGAGTATGGGTCAACTCTACTTGTAACACAAGTATCCAATCCTAAGTAAAAAAATAAAAGTCATCTCTTAAAAATATAGAGCATAAAAAACAATGTCAAAACATGTAACACTTATATGAAAAGGTTGGTTACTATGTATCAAACGTGAGAATGTTATCTCACAAAATATAAACAAATTGATAAATAGATAAATTCATGCACAAAACACTATTTACATTCAACATTATTCAAAATCTAATCTCAAAAAATGAATTATACATTTTTTAACCAAATTTTATACATCACTTTTTCATCATTTATAAGTTTAGATAATTTTTTAATCATAATAAGACCAAAAAAATATTTAGAACTTTCAAATGCATAGTTTAAAATACATGTCATACATCTATTTTAATATCCAATTTTTAATTACAATCATAAGAATAGAATGCCACATATAATTACCTAGTAAGATCATGGTTAATTGCTCGGTCTATGCTCTGCTAGGGTTTTTTCACCTTGCGTCCATCTCTGTGTTTTTTTCCTTCGCACATACCGCAGTTATTGCCATAAATAGCTTAGTATTTTTGGCTCCGGCCACTTCCCACCATGCAGTTGATGCTGGTGTTGGTGTGGTTTTGGATAGCAATGGCGCCGCCAAGGAAACGCCCCCGCAAGTTTGTACCCAAAGTATTCCACGAGGTATGGCTCAGCCTAACATTGTTTTACCCATTAATGAATTCAATGATACATGCACTTGCCTTGAATCGCACACCCTGATTGGCTATTTTCTAGGTCGCAACCCCCCTGACCATGTTCTCAAGGACTAGGTTGCAAAGAACTAGACTCCTCACAGAATCTGCCTAGAAGGCATTCAGAGCCTTACTAAAGGCTTTTTCCTTTTTCACTTTTCTAACCCCTCCCATGTGGAGGCTCTCTTTGCCAAAGGTCCCTCGAATATCAGGACCTTGCTGTTAATTTTCCAGTGTTGGTCTCATGACTTCTTTGTCTCTAATGAAAAGAAGCTCAAGGTCCCAGTGTGGGTCAAGTTCCCTGGTCTCCCCTTACCTTGTTGGCCTTTCATGCAAGCCATAGCACAAAATCTTGGTAGGGTTATATGTCTCGAGCATGATCATTTTCTTAATCCACGCCCTAACAAGAGGCTCTGTGTTGAGGTTGACCTTTCTAGGGACCTTAAAGAGTCCATAGAGATTCAGGTTGGTGATACCACCTTCACCCAAAAGGTGCTCTATCTTAACCTTCCTAATACTTGCTTCCACTGTCAATCAGTGGAGCATAAGATTAAGGACTACCCTCTGGTAGTGTCGCGTTCCAAGCCTACTCCCAAGGATACTATTACTCAACCGGTTGAGTCTGGAAAAAAAGAAGCTGGAAAGAAAGAAGATGGAAAAAAAGATGAATGGGTCACTGTCGGTCACTGTAACAAGCTATCCAAGAAGCCTATTTCGGCTCCCGCCTCCCATCCACCACCCGCTGATAACACAATTTTTTTGGAAACCCCTGTTATCGAAGTTTCACACCCTGTTGAGCAGGGGAAAAATATTTCCATCACCCAAGTTTCTGTTCCTGCAGTCAGCTTGCCTTCTATGGCTGCCAAAATTGTTCCCTCTAATTCCTTTTGCCGCTCTCGCAGCCCTTCTGGGCATGCTGAGGCAATGCACACTGGCATGCAGGACAAACTGCATAATATTTCTCTAGATTTTCCTGGGTCTAGTTTTGTCCCAGGGTATTTGTCTAATAGTTTTTCCTCCCTCAGGGACAAGGATGGAATGGACAACACTATTATTCCATAATTACATCTCTTGGAATGTTCGTGGGTTGACAGACCTCCATAGAAAATATTCTGACAGGGATTTCCGTAAGCGGTTTTGTCACCTGGATGTTTTATGCCTCCAGGAAGTTAAGATTTCTGGTTTCATGCTTGATGCTGCTTGTAAAGTTATTTGACCTAAGATCCTTGCTCTTTGTTCTCAGCATGAGGTTGTTCAAGGTGGAGTTGTTACTCTCCTCTCTCCTCATTGGCATTCTCTGCTGGTTAGTGTTATGCCCTGCATCCCCGTCCCTACATTTTGTGTGCAAAATGTTGGGTCCCCCTTTTTTTTTCGGGTTTTGCTTTAGTGGTGGCTTTGCCTTGTCTTTCTTTTCCTTTTTTCTTCCTTTCTCCGGGGTTTTCTTCCCCGGAGTGTGTCGTTTCCTTGGTTTGTTTTCCTCTCCAGGATCCTGGATCCCGGAGGTTGCCTTTTGGAGGGAAGTTCGGTTCCGGACTCCGGGATTGTTTGTGAGGATGTTCCTAGTCCCTAGAAACATCATCACAGGGAATCCCCGGGCCCGAAGTCCGGGTGTTTTACTCAGCTTGGAAGTTCTGAAGTGCGGAGGATTATCTTTTTACCACGGGTATAAATAGACCTACCTGTCATTTTCACACTTACCGCGTTTAAAATCTTTAAGCACTAAGAGCGAAATTGAGCGATTTTCAAAGCAATTAGCAGAGTAGTTACAGAAAGATTTGCAATAATCAGGGTTAACGCCTACTGTTCTCAGATGTGTGCTAGTGCTCCGGGGTGGTGATCTTGACGGGCTCAACATTTCAGAGCTGTTGCAGAGCTCTTCTGGTAATCTACCTATCCTCTGCCTTCTGCGTTTCCAGGTTGGTTTCTCCCTCCCTTCCTCTTCGCTTTGCTCTTGTTTTCCTGGTTTTCTGTGTTTCGCTCGTCCTTTTTTTGCGCCCGTTTCGTTATGTTTTCGGTTGGCTTGTTTCCGTTTTTTGTCTGTTTGGTCTCTTGGGCGTTTCTCTGGTTTTGCCACCCGTTGGTGGGTCGGCCCTGCCAGAAGTTTGTCCGCCTTCTGTGCAGGTGTGAATACCTTGTGAATATCCTGTAGAAAGTCTGTAAATGCTTTGTAGATAATCTGTGCATAATTTGTAGATAGTCCGTAAATGTTTTGTAAAATAGTCTGTAGATGGCTGGCGTTGCTTGTCAATAGCTGTATATTCCTGTCTTGGCTTCGTCCAGTTTTGTTCGCGGGAGTCGTCCGCGCGTGTATTCATGTGAATGTGTATATTTCTGTAAATAATCCATGTATATATCCGTCTTTCCTATGTATATACCTTTCGGCTCCACTGTATATCCTTCCGGGTGGCTTGACGAGCTAGTCGAGTCACCTCTGCTGCTGGTTTTTCGCTTCAAACTCACTTTGAGGCAGAAAACCACCTGTTTGAAACTTGGCTCGTGGTTGGTTTCAAATAGGTGGTTTTCTCTCTCCTCCATCAAGGCTGTCAGAACCTCATTTACTTCCCATGCGCACAATAACTTCCGGCCATGTGGCTTACCTTTTTCGCACATTCGAAGCAGCCTCATCCGCCGTCAGTGCCGTCCCATCCATTCAATGCT
>MU228029.1:342566-376034 GCA_018584345.1 Thuja plicata
TGGGTATTCTTGGCTTATGCCTCATTTTCCCATGATTGATTCGCTCAATCACTGCTGGCATCTTTCCTCTTCACAGAAGAGCTGGGGGTGGAGATTTCACATCATTTGGGATGTTGTTACTGAGCCTGAAATTGCTCATTTTGCCTAGTGTTTGTTATACCAGGGCTTGCCGTTGGGAGCTTGGCTAAGACATATGGGGGTTCCTGACCCCAAATGCCCTTTTTGTGGTCACTCGAAGACTCTCATGCATATTTTTTGGTTTTTTCATCGTGCTCAAAATTACTGAAATTGGATTCACGACTTTTTTGCTCCCTTCAGGCTAGAACCCTTTTCTTGGCACATGATTCTCCTTGGTGACTCTCCCAGAATGCCTTCCCAGTTCACCCAGATTTGGCATTCCTTTCGGCTGGAAAATTTATTTACTTTGTGGAAAGATAGAAATGCTGTGTTTTTTTCTCACAGTTCTCAGGATATTCATGTTTCTCTTTTTGATAAAGCATGTATTTGTAATAATGTCATGATACAGATTCAGGTGCAAGCTGACAAAGTGGCCTTAGAGGTTGCCCACTTACAGGAGTTGCTCTAGCACTAGGGCAATGCCCCTTGCATTGTTGCCCAAGTGCCTCCTGATTCTCTCACAGCTGATCGTACGTCGCCTAGGGGGCGACGTCGTAGCCGGAGTTCCTTTGCCAGACACTCCAAGACCCCGCGGCAATGGCGTCGCCGCTCCCCCTCCCCGCCTCCTCAGAGGGATGCAGGTTCTGGGTTGCCTCCTGTGCTTGCTTCTACTGCTATTGCTCGGCCTTCGGCCTCTGCTCCTTATAATCAGGGAAAATTCCCTTGCCTGGCGCTGGCTATCTCGCCCAGGCAGGAGGAAGGAGAAGTTGAAAAAGAAGATCCTGAAAATGGCTGGGCCATCCCTGATCAAGCTCCTGCGCCCACTGTCTGGGGCAAACCGGATGACAGAGATCCTCCTCCTTCTTCTGCTACTGCTCTCGCAGCCTAAGAGGCTGGTTTTATATGTTTTTTGATGAATAGCTGTTTGTTTCCGGCCTAGGTGCCATGTGAACTTGCGGGGTGAATTTTTTTCCCTTGGCCCTTTTTTTGTGAATTTTGTACTTCAATATTTATATTAATGGTAAAGGCCTCTATTCATCAAATTACTGGAGATGCTTATGATAAAAAAAAAAACCATTAGTTGGTATACCTCCAATAAGCCCAAATATTTATTTTTTCAATCTTACTTTATAGTAGTAAAAATAATGGAATGGACCAATGATTTCTTCTTGATCTTAAAAAAACTAATATACAAGAAATAAATTATCTATTATATTTTTTAAATACAAATATAGAATTTTGAAACAAAGACCTCATAATAATCTTCCTAGAAATTAAAAATAACATCAATTCAAATCTGCTACACAATTTATGACAAAAACTTATATATATATATATATATATATATATATATATTATTACTACGAACTGGGACTGTGAATACCCCCATCTCTTCCTCCGTGACCTTGAGAAAGTATGAAAAATTAAAGTACTTTGATTACACACCCACAAAATTTACCCATTATCATCATTCCATAATACCCAGAAAGCCCTTAAATCAAAATCCAGAAAGTTCTTAGATCAAAACATAGAAAGCCCTTAAATCACAGTTTCAGACAAAAAAATTAAAGCCATAGAACTGGTTCAGAACAACTAGACTGTACATAGCTTGATGTTTTAAAACATTTAGGAAAGCTTCTGAGATATATGAATATAGGTTCACAATCAAAAGAATATGAAATTATATTACATGAAAGAAGATCTCCATACCCTGACCTAAATCTCCCATCTGGGCAGACACTTTGAGGATGCTTGCAAAGGTTGTGGAGTATAGCTCTGCACTTTTTGGTTGTAATTTCTACTACATTTCTAAAGATTAATAACACCTTTATTTACTCATATCCTACAATCATGGCATTATCCCCCTTTTGCGTTGTTCACTATATTTAGATCTGTCCTTAGCTTGTTTCAAAACCATCATATCTCAACCACACAAAAGAAAATGCTTGTCATGGGTTTTGGAAAATGACCTTACACACATGATTTGGATTATGCTGGAATTTTAAATGGCTCTTTCAACAAATCTATTGTGTGCATATCCTTGCACTCATGGCGGCCATGAGATCACATCTTTGAGGGATTCTAAAAAAATAGTTCATCATGTCGTGTCTCTGCTCTCTACAATTTGCCCCAATATGTGCCACAACGTCTCAAACGGTTCATGTTCTTTGTCTGTGCTTGAATTTCCAGCTACAACACTCGGAAAAATTCCCTCCACACCATCGTTTGTAATGATGGATTGTAAACGTTGTTTCACGAGTCCCATGTGACACACATGGGCAATAAAGCTTTAGAAATACAGGTTTATGAAATTTCATTACATGAGAGAATATATCCATACCTTAATCCAAAGATCTCATCTGGGCATAGGCAGAGAGGATGCTTGCAAAGGTTGTAGCATTTTCCATTTGTCGGGACTACTGCATTTTCTTGAACACGCGCAAGGATTTCTGAGCATGCTCATTTTGTACATGTCCAGTAACCATGGCAGTCCATAGACAATGTTCCACCGAGACATTCCTCTGAAACATTTTGAAGCTTTCACGAAAATGGAAACGTAGAGCGGGAGGGATTCAAATAAATATTTTGAAGTTATTTTTGGGTGGATTTTTATAAGTGCGAGTTTTTAAACGAGGTTTTAAACAAAATCTAAAATATTTGTTGTCGTCACCATCTATCTTGTTGTCACTCTCTCTCTCTTCCTCCATTTTGTCTCCCACCATCTGTTTGTGTATAACATGATGGATGCCATATGTATGTATGGTATTTTATATCTTATAGCATCTTGCCATGCACGATTTGTCAGGAGATTAGCTAGTGGAATTCCTTCATTCTCGCAAGCCTATTAGTAAATAGGTTGTCATTCTAATTTTCTTGGGATGCCTATCACATTTATGGTTAGTGAGTTGGCAAATATTATCTATTCACATCTTCAAATGGTTGTTGAAACCCACCAAATTTCCGCTGCTCTCATTCCCAAATATGGTTAGGGGCTGTGCATAACAACCATCATCATAACTTTAAATGGCCCTTAAGTGATAAGTGCACAGTATATCCCTTCTTTGGAAAATAACAATATTTAATGTACAATAATAACCATCTCCACTTTGATAATCTCTGACAATATTGGGAACTTATCCAGGAGATAATTTGCATACAAAGTATTCACTTCTCATATGTCATGTCATGCTCTGGGAGGGAACCTTGAAGGATAAGGCTAAGGTTTCTAAGTTTCAAGTAATTTTTTTTTTTAAAATACATAAGTTCGAGATTCATATTAAGTTACTCATATTTGATAACTCAATACCTTCCTAGGTTCCCTATGGAAAAATTTACCAACATAATCAAGTAGAGAAACCTGGAATTTATGCTAGGTTCAATTTAAAGATTTAATGAAGTGATTAACTTTTAATAAAGTAAAATGCCTTTTTCCATCATTCTAAAAGAAATGCAATGATTATTTGTAGCGTCCCTCCTTTAAACTATGCATTTTAGAAATTATAACATTTAATTTTAAGAGATAGGGAAAGAAGCATTTATCTATCCTAGAACACAAAAAATCATTTTACTTTAGTAATTTTAACCTTTTCTAACTTATCATCATGAAACAATAGCTTAGACAAGTCCTACATATCTTTATGAAACAACATATTTATTTTAAAACTTTAAACAATTAGATATAAATCAATTCTTACTTTTACATGGCTATATGACCCACATGTTTTTCCCCTTTTTCATTTCCTATGTCTACCCATCCCTAGTAGATGATTTGAATTACAATGTAGTGCATTACATCCATCTCAATTTAGGAATATTAAAATACATTAATAACAAAGATTTGCAACATCAAGAAAGTCTTCATCTGCATATTTAGAAAGAAAAAAGACAAGGATCATCCAAAGCACCACGAGTAACACCTTGATAAATAAATATTTTCCACCCAACCATGTGGATCTAAAAAAGTCCACTCCACCATACTAGGAGATACGGACCAAGGTCCAGGGCAGTGGGTGATAACAAGGAAGCTTCTAAGGTGGTTCAAGTTCTTTTCCCCAAGAAAGGATAACCAAAATCAAGAAAAGGGTCCCAATACTTTCAGAGGCATAAGTATTGGAAAAGTGATACAAATGCCTAAGGTGGACTTTAATCAGAAAGTTCAAGAGGGACTCCATCAAGCTTCTTCTTGAAGATCATCTCCATGGATCCAATCCACACCATGCTTTATCAGACTGCACACCATGCTTTATGCCACCATATGCTCCACATACTTGTAAACATCATAAATGTCCCTCAATGCATCCATTGAATTCATCCATTCAACTTATTCAATCAACTATCAAATACCAAGTGCTCACTAGCCCTTAATCCCTAGTGCCCTAAACAGTGGATTTTCCAAAGGATAACTCCAACTTTCCCTAAAACACTAACAAAATGAAAGACATATCTAGATACCCTTTTCAAAGTTACATAACATATCTCATAATCTCATACTACTACTTTGCACCAAATACCCAAACCATTACATTTTCACCCTCCAATTATCCCTCATTAGCCCTCCTACTACAAAGAAAGTACTAACTCCTATCATCCCAAACCATCCCAACCTTAAAAAAGAGTTGAAAAATCATCCCAAACAAAGTATTTGCAACATTGCAAGAGGTGCCACCAATATCTACTACACCAATCACCAAACCCTCCTTTCTAGGTGTTCTAGCCTAGGGCTTTGTCAAGTAAACCCCTCCAAGCACTTAGAGACCCTTTCAGTTTATCCAACACCATCATATATTATGATCATCCATGCCATAAAAAGTGGCCCTCCTTTGGGTGGATCTCTGAAACCTTGACTGGTCCAACAACCCGATGCACCCAATCTGCAACTTATCTTAGTCAGAGATCTCTTTCTCCATCCTCTAGAATATCCTTGCAATGAAAGATATAATGACACATAATGTACAGGGATAGGTCTCTCCCACAAGATATAATCACAACAAAAAGTAGAAGATCCTTGGTTCTCATTGGAACTTCAAACCAATTTGTTGTTTCCACACAAAACTACCAGGAACAGTCAGCAAAAGTACTGAGAAACTTCACAAACAATATAATCTTTGCATAGAATGAACAAAAACTTAGAAAACCATAAAATGAATACATTTCCTATTAATATCTCATTGAAATAAAGAGTTTAACAATGCCAAAATGAGGAGTGTGTCCTTACGTAGACAATAAGACTATTTGCAAGAAATTAATGTTTATTGATTGGAAATTTCATTACATTGTATCTTAAACACACAAACACTTTCCCAAACTCATAATACTCCTCTACCACCCAAAATCATTCTTCCACTCAATACAAATAGCCTCCCAGGTTGGCCAATTGCTTGTAAACTCTTTGGAGTCAGTTATATGACTGTTACCTATTAGTTTATTTTTGTCAAATTGACAACATAGTTGTCAACTCGACAAATGTCTATCCTTAGCATTTGTATTTATTAAAATAAAATTTATAAAGCCTCTTAGGATAAAATATTAATTATTAAGACTCTAAACCCTTACTAAACCCCTACATGAGCCATTATAGGCTTGTTTGCCATTTTGGGCAATATTATAGTTTTTGGCAATATTACAGTTTTGGGCGCTTATAGTGTATTTGACTAATTTGAATGGATCTAATGGAAAACTTACAAACATGAATGACCTTATAGGCCTTTAAACACTTCAATTACCCCAAGATCCTCAAATTAACCCCAAGGTACACTTTAAACCCAAAATTCCATTAAGGCTTACATTGTTTGATCTCAATACAAAATGATCAAAATACATTTAATGGACCATTATTGGTCTTACTACATAAAATGGATTCAAAGCCATGTTACATCAGTATATTGACCTTATAGATCATATGGTTTCTCCATCCTTCATAGGTCATCCATGTGAACCTTTCTTGTCTTCAGGAGGTGCCCTGCACCATACTCCCAAGGATCAAAATAATCCAGGTCCCTTGGATTTGTGAGCTTCTTTCTTTTTCTCCAATATTTAGGCACTGCTTGTTTAGCACCTACAAAAAAAATGTATCCTTTATCCTTTACCTTAGTGCACCTATAACTAAACATCTTTCACCCATGCCAAGTACTCAATCTTTCATCATTCAGTTCTATGTTCCCATAGAGTTATTCAACATGATCATCCACATGGTCAACAATATAAAATGCCTACAAACCTATAACAAAAGGGTTAGAAAAAAGAAATACCAATTCTTCCTCATTCACCAGAACATATGTTTGGTTCACCATTTCCTCATCCATTATATTCAACACTCCATTCTCTTGCTCACCCACTCCTTGTGAGATCTCCATGCTTGGATAAAATTATGTCATTAAGGTCTTCTCATGACCATTTGCTACTACAACTTTATGCCTCTATCCTAGACATTCTTATAATTCACTATCCTTTCTTTTCCATTCCTCAACTATGGTATCAAATTTATCCCATAGATCCATCTCTTGTTCATGTCCTTGAACACTTGTTTCCTTGCTACCTTTATCAAATTGCATTGTCTTCTCACAACCAACTCCTTGTACTCTCTCAGTGGGTTCTCCTTTTAGTAGTTTCTTCTCTACAATAAGCCTTTTCATAGGCCAAACAACCTTCTTTGAAATTTGCATATGTCAACTTGTGGCTTCCTTCTTCAACTCTGTCCTCAAGAGCCTTAACTCTTCACTCTCTAAGGTCCCTTTCATCCTTGAGATCTCTTTCAACTCCCCTCTACTATGCAATTCTCTTTTACACTCAAACACTTCATTTGTCTTCCTAAAGGCTTCTTCCATAGCCTTACCTCCACTCTTCACAAGGATTCCCTGATTACTTGCACCCTCTAAAGGACATACAACTGTCCCAATCTAAATTTCTTCAATCATATGACTACTGCCTTTATTGACAATACCCTCTGCAACTTTATTCTCAACTTCATTCATCATAACTTCATGAAACCTTTCATCCTTAGGCCCATACACCATCATCTTCTTCTCATTCCTTTCACCTTCATGAATGTTTTCATACTGTGATTCATCCTTTCTTATCTTCTCATTTACATCTGCTCTTTTCTCTAGGATCTTGATCTGATCCACATCTCGCTCTGCCCAATCATAGGCCTGCTGCTCCAAAGCATTTACATGCCCCATGTCTTCTATAGTATAATCTTCTTGATCCCTTTGTCTTAGGAACCCAATCTTCTCAAACAAAAAAATTATTGGAATCTTCTATGATGCTTCATCCTCCTCTAAGGGTTTCAATATTATTGTCTTTCCACCATCCATGAAGGTATCTAGGTAGTCATTGCTCCATCATGTAGGGTACGCTTCTCCATTTTCCATGCTCTCCCAATGATCAAATTACATCCTGCTAATGGAATAACATCACACAAAACAACATCATCATATGGTCCAATGCTAAAGTGAACATATGCTTACTTTGTCAGTGCAACTTGGATTTCAACATGTAACCCATGTACCTTGTAAGGCTTTCTATGTACTATCTTTTGTAGATTCAAATTTTCAACCACCTCAACTGAAACAAGATTTGAAATGAACTACTAGTAATGACTATTTTGCATACCTTATAGATACAATTGTATTGTGTCTTGAATGGTGAATACCCATGATTGTTTCTTCTACCCAAGTCTTGATCCATGATGCTTGAACCTCTTTATGCTTCAATCAACAATCTTAGACCTCATCTTCAATATAGGATTAATTCAACTTACAATCACAAGTTTGGAATACTCTCAAAGGATAACTCAACTCTAAGGGTTCAACAAAGGACTCTAGGTATACAAAATCTCAGAATGTCCCCTCCAAAATAATCTCCCAAAGGAATCTTCTAAGCTCTTATACCACCTGATGTAGAGGCCTTAAGTGGAGTTCAATCAGAAATTTCAAGAGGGACTCCATCAAACTTCTTCATTAGGATCATCTCCATGGATCCAATCCACACCATTCTCTATCAGAATCTGCACCATGCTTTATATCACCATAGGATCAACATCCTTGTAAAAATCACAAATTTCCCTCAATCCATCCATTGGATTCATCCATTCAACTTATTCAAACAACTATCTCTTACTAAGTTCTCACTAGCCCTTAATCCCTAGTAGCCCTAAACAATGGGTTTTCCAAGGATAACTCCAACTTTCCCCAAAAAACACACAAAATTAAAGGCATATATAGATACCCTTTTCAAAGCTACATAACATATCTCAAAATTGCATACTGCTACTTTTGACCAAATACCCAAACCAGTACACTTTCACCCTGGAATTGACCCTCATCAGACCTCATATTACAAAGAAAGTACTAACTCTTGTTATCCTCAACCCTCCCAACCATAAAAAATAGTTTAAACATCATCCCAAAGAAAGGATTTTCAACATTGCAAGAGGTGTCATAAAGATCTACTACCCCAATCACCAAACCCTTCTTTCTAGCTTCTCTAACCTAGGACTTTGACAACTAGACCTCTCCAAGCACTTCAAGACACTTCCAGTGGATCCAACACCACCACATAAAATATTATGACCATCCATGCAATAAAAATCTGCCCTCCTTTTGGTGGATATCTCAAACCTTGACTGGTCCAACCACCCGATGCACCCAATTTGCAATTTATCTCAGTCAGCGATCTGTTTTTCCATCCTCTAGCATATCTATGAAATGAAACATATAATGACACATAATTTATAGGGATAGGTATCACCCACAATATACCATCACACCATAGAAAGTGGGAGATCCTTGGTTCTCATTATAACTTCAAACCAATTTGCTCTTGCACACAGAACTACTAGGAATAGTCAGTAAAAGGAATGAGAAACTTTGCAGACAATATAATATTTGAATAGAATGAACAAAAAATTAGAACACCATCAAATTACTACATTTCCTATCAATATTGTATTGAAATAAAGAATTTAACAATGCCAAAATTAGGATTGTATCCTTGCGACAAAGAATAAGACTATTTGCGAGAAATTAATGTTTACTATTTGGAAACTTCATTAAATTGTATCTTCGACACACAAACACTTTCCTAAACTCCAAATACTCCTCTACCACTCAAACTCACTCTTCCACTCAATACAAATAGCCTCTCAAGTCAGACAACTTCTTTTAAACTACCTGTAGTCAATTATATGACCTTTTAGTTTATTTATGTCAAATTGACAACATAGTTGTCAACTCGACAAATATCTATCCTTAGAATTTGTATTTATTAAAATAAAATTTGTAAACCCTCTTACGATCAAATCTTAATGTGTAATACTCTCAACGCTCACTAAACCCCTACATGAGCCTTTATAGGCTTGTTTGTCATTTTGGGCAATATTACATTTATGGGCACTTAGAGTGCATTTGACTCATTTCAATGGCTCTAATGGCCAACTTACAAACATGAATAGCCTTATATAGGCCTTTAGACACTACAACTACCCCAGGATCCTCAAATGACCCCAAAGGTACATTTTAAGCCCAAAATTCCATTAAGGCTTACATTGTTTGATCTCAATACAAAATTATCAAAAACATATCAAAACAAATATAATGGACCATTATTGGTCTTATTAAATAAAATAGATTCAAAACCATGTCACATTAGTATATTGACCTTATAGATCATATGGTTTCTCCACCCTTCAGATGTCATCCATGTGACCCTTTCTTTTCTTCCCGAGGTGCCTTGCACCACAAGGGCTCTACGCTACCTACTAGGTGAGTTCCATCTCATAGCCATCACCCCTTTGGTTTATCTTGGTACTATCCTATCTAACCCCAAAGTAGTCAAATGCGGAACCTAACACCTTTGTTGGAGACAAGGTTGTTCGATCATGCCATCTCTAAGGAACCTTCTCCCACTCCCATCCTTAGCCTATTATAGCACTAGTGGCATAGGCAAGGCATAAATTATGTCATGATTTATTGGAATAATGTATGGAATGTAAGGACTGAGAGAGGAGGGGTGAATCGATACTTATAAAACTTTTAACTTAATACCTTAACTGATTAACCATAAAGTTGTTGTTCACTGTTTACTACCTCCTTTTCATTGAAATTAAAATAATGTAAAGTATGTAATTTAAAACATTAAAACCATAACAAACTAAACTCACAACAAAGTGATTTGGTTACATATAAATCCTTGGTTAGAGGACAAAACTATAGTGGGGATGAAACCCACAACTTTCACTAAAAGTGTAGTATGAAAGGTTTCTCAGTTAGAGTTACAAGGTTTGGCACTTATTATAGGTTACTCAGTTAAGAGTATACAAGAATCATTAGGTCTACCAGATTAGAGGATTTTACAATCTCTACACTTAGAGATGTACTGGGTTAAAGGATTTATAATAGAAATATATGTTAGGATCTTCCCAGTGTTGGGATTTAACCTTCACAATACCATAGTACTTAAACTATGAAATGTCTATTATAATTTGCATCAAATAAAATGTTGATTCAGACTTTGTGTGCTCTGATATGGGTTACCTTAATTCTGATCTCTATAACACTTCACTGTTCTACTCTACTATAGCTAAATCTTCTCAGTACTTCTCTGCTTTGTGCTATTCACCTCAATACTTCAATAACAACATTAACTCCTTCATTAAAAACATTCACATCAACATTAACTCCTAAATTAATCCTTAATAAATATTAATTTTTAACCTCTTAATCGTGTGAGTTAGTTTCCAAACAATTATACTAAATTTTTCGATCCTCTTTCTCGCTCGGTGACTGTGTCACTTTTACCTTGGTATTTGGTGTTCTTCTTGGAAATACAAAACTCCCATTAACCATTTGATTTGTGCCTTAGATATTCATCCTGAATTATCTCAATCATTGATCAAGTAACAAACTATTAATAATAATTATAGTTATGTAATTAATGTAGTAACAATGCATTAAATGCATCCTTATGGCTTTTTGAATTAACTATCTAGCTCAGTTACATATTCCTTCTTACTCGGTTGTGTGATCTCTCAGTGATCGATAACTAGTAACTCACTGTACTATATCCACTCGATAAAAAAATATGCTCGGTATACTTAGTTCTCACTTCTTTGTTTTACCGACTGCATAATGCTTTAAAACTTGACCACCTACGTCAGTGTGTATTACCGACTAGTCCTTTATAAGACTTTCTCCATTCACCGACTATGTTCTGCATGAACTATGAATTTGGAAAAACTAATGACAACAAAAATAACTTACTAAGGTAACAATCTCCCCCTTTGACATTAGTTGGGAATTTTTGACAAAAAATATTCAAAGTTATCAAAATGTATAACTCCCCCTCAGTAGTTACTCCCTATACACTTTTCATCTCCTCTTTTTATATTTTCACATATATGATTTTTTGTTTTTTCTGAAAACTCATATATCTCCCTTTTTCTCCTATACATAATATATCCCTTATAAATATTCATAATATATCCCCCTTTTTTAACAAAAATTGCTACAACTATATTCTAATTGTCAAAAGGATATTTATGCCTTTGTTTAATACTTGACAATACAGTCTCCCAAGTGTCTCAGAGAGTCTTTAAGATCATAATCTACTTAGATATATCTGCTGCAATGACAATAAGACCACCCAGTTTACTTACTTCTAGAAAATTGACTAGGTCTTTGACCTCCTTCAACTAGTTCTGGATCGATTGGATGTGGGGAATGAGAAATGCTTAAAGTTCAAACAATTCCAATCGGATCTTATTCTCCTACTGCTTCAATGAAGCTTGACCTGCCAGTAGTTCTTATACTCTGTCATAAAATGTCTAGAATGATCCATTCTCAGTCGGTATAGCCTTTAGGTGTTCTGTTAGCTCTTGCTCCACTTCAGTTTCCTTCTGTCTGATATCACGAGTACAATGTGAAAGAATACAAGATTTTTGAAACAATGAAATAATAGAAGTTAAACAATTTTCAATTTCTTCAGATGACTCTGATAGAGTTATCTTTTCCACTTCACTTGCTTGTAGAATTCCTTCCATTATTTTATATTCCATCTTGTCTTGGTGTATCTTCATCAAGTATTTTGACATATCCTGATTTGGTCCTTTGACCTGCTTAACCAATTCACCAACTTGATTCAGTAGATTCTTTGTTTCATCAATCTTGGCCTTGAGAACAATTGTGGAAAATATTTCCTTAACATCTTCAAGTATTTTATCCTTGTTCCTCTTTGCAATCAGCTTACTTTGAGCTATTTTTAGAGATACCAGCTCTAAATGTTTTGCTAAATCCTTATGCTTCAGAGTGCTAGGATCAACTTTAAGAATAATAATTTCTTGGTCTAAGTTGAATGGCTTCCTCTTCTTTGACTTCTTCTTACCTCCCAACATGCTTTCACCAGTAGAAATTTTTGAATATGATGCCTTGCCTACATTGGGTGACCCGCTATGAATTCCAATAGTTCTCTCTCCAATATTTTATTTTGCCTTATGTTCCTCATTTATTTCTTCCTCTTTCTGCACATCTGCTTTCTCATTAAGATTTCATTCATGTGGCTTTTCATTTAGTTTATCATTTGTTGTGTCGGTAGGTGCAATGTTATATTGCTGACCATCAGTGTCAGTTGGTGGTACCAACTTGGTTTTCTTTCCTTGCTCGGTCTCGGTTGTCTGATTTCCTTCTACCTTTTCTTTCTATTTCTCTATCTTAGTGTCCTTGGGTGCTTCCTATGTAGTGTCATTTGCAGTATGTAACTATTTAGTGTAACTAAGAACTTGTGTCAATATCAGTTCATGATTCTGTAATGGATCTAAATCAACATCCATAAACTCAGTGTCCTTAACTTAAGTGTCCATGATATCCTCATATTTCTACAAATCTTCTGTAGAGTCCACTTCTTAAGTGATATCTTGAATAATTATCTCCCCTTTGTCTAGAGTTAGATCAATTGTCTCTATATCTGTAATGGTTTCCTTTACTTGATTACTCATACTTCCTTGTTGAATTGTCTCTACTTCTCCATGCTTAGTGTTATCTAAGTTGTATATCTTTCTCCACTTTATTTCTGTCTCCTTTTGTAAAGATTCCATATCTCCTTTTATTATCATCAGGGCTCTTCCCTTGACAATGAATTCTTTAGAATGTATCTTCAATGCTTCTTTGATCTCTGATGGTGCTAGGTCAGGAATAGTGTGAACTAATGAACTTTCTCTCATTTTCTTTTCAGTGTTCATAGAATATTTCATCTAGCAACAATTTTGTCATACAACTCTTATGGTATATTATTACAAAGTTGAATTGGTGTAACTCGGTAGTTCAAAAGTGTTTCTACCACAGCGTCTTCAATTTTCTTCTTGTTTTTGTCATTTATTTTCTCATACTTGGTCTACCTGAATCCTGCAAATCCTCCAGATTTCTTTAATGACTCAAGAAAGTCATCTAGACTCTTTGGTACATTTTTAAAACTTGCTACATGAATAGACTTATTTTCCTTGTCAGATTTTGTGTCACTTCCCTTTCCAAGATTAAGTCTTCTTCTAGTGTGTACAACTTGCCTTCCTCCTCTAGTTCTTGCATATTTTCTACCTTTCGGTTGAACAATCTCGGTTATAGTATTTTCTTTTTCTTGTATAGAGGATCTTGTGTTCCTTTTTATCTAATAGTACTCAGTGATGGTACTATTGCCAATTTCTTTTCAACTACAATAATAGATTTTTCATTACCATTTTCATCTTCTCCTAGAGTCTTTGACAGATTGTCTTCATCTTTACTATTTTCCTTATTGACTTAGGTATAAAACTGTTTCCCTTTGTTTTCTCTTTTACTTCCTCATAAGTTCCATACCTCGGAGCTTTATGATTAATGGGTTGTGCTAGTAGGGCTTCTATCTATTTTGATGCTTCATCAATATTCATCTAGTATCCTAAAGGATCTATCCATTCTTCTCTCGGTTCAATTGCCTTAGCTAAGAATTCATTAGTGTCAACTTCAAAAAAAATGTTGTCTTGATATTTTGTAATCATTTGTGGTGGTATTTTGTATCTCTTGTGCATTCTAGGTTGAAAATTTTCAAAATAATCAGCCATAATAGTGTCAAAGTTATCACCTAGACTCTGTATGCACTCATTGATATGGTATATGATCGGTATGTCTATCTTTCATACTATATCACCAATCAAAGGGAAATAGTTCTCAAAATAGAAGAATATACATACCAATATTGAACTAAAATTCAGATTATTGGTCTTTTCTTTTCGAAAAATATTCATGTTGTTGTCCAGTTGCTTCAAAAAAATCTCACATACATGAAATTTTTGTCCCTTCTCCATAATTTTGTATGCTAACTCCACAACAGTACAATGTACGTTGTCCACTCTAGATGATTGCAATACTCGGTACATGATAAAATGTTGCATGCATACCCCAGCTTAGGGTCTTCAATAGTAGATATCTGCATGCTTCTTCCATCCCAAAGTGCCTTTGTATACTTGGAAAGATTACCTCTTTCAATTTTTTTCATGGGCATGGGTCTATCACAAGTAGGTAATCCAATAATGAAATGTAAAACATCCTTTGTAATTTTCATCGATCCATCCAACCACAAGGTCTGCATGTGTACTTGACTAAGGACCATTATCACCCATTCAGGTTTGAATACACTTGGTATATTCATTATGTGGTTCATATGATTAGCTTCTAGGTGAGTGTGCTCATCCTTCAATTTCTTGTTAACACATAATCTATTGAATGATGCATGAATTTCCTCTTGACATAGATCTTCAATTTTGCAATGTATAAAAGTATGCACATCATCATTTAGAATTACTCGTGGAGGGATATATGGTAACATTCCTATCATATCTTTTTGGGATTTTATCACTGGGGGTGTAGACACCCTAAAATGGATAGGCTTGCGACTCTACATTAAAAACACCAATTTTCATCTATTAATTAATGGTTTTTTAATCGTTAATTAATCATCTATTTTCCTCTAAATTTATTTCCCAAATCATTTAATCAAATTCCCAAAATTAATTAAATAATTAATTTTATTTAATTAATTAACCTTAATTGATTAATTACCATTAATTAATTAATTCAATTCAATTTCCAATAGTTTAAATTGAAAGATTTAAATTTACTAATTAAATTTTTCCAATTAAATTAATTTAATTCCATTCAATAAAGCAATTCTAAATCTAAAAGAATTCAATTATCTCACATGTTGAAAACTTGAATTACATAAACGAATTAAACATTCATTTATCTTCAAAGAGATAACTTCCAATCATATCACATAGGTTACTCCACCCATCTCTCTAGTTCACATGGGTAACTCCACCCACCTCTTGAGTTCTAAAAGGTAACTCACAATTAGCTCTTCAGTCAACCAAACTCTTTCTCTTCTCTTCCAGTTGAAGAGGTGGAGTTTACTGATGGCTTCTCTAGTTCCCTTTAATTTCAACTGTTCATCTCCCTATCTATGGGATTTATGTCAACCGTTCATATCATCCACAATTCCTATATAATAAACCCTTCATACCCATTTCAAGGATCTAGGATTTCAAGCTCTCATGCTCCGTTACTCCATAAGTTTGGTTCTAGCATTGAAGCCATCTTGTGATCACACACACATTTCAATTATCTAATTCTTGACACTTGTCACGTCATAGACGCTGCCCATACCAACACTGAGCATCAAAAACAACATTTTAGATGGATTAGATAGAGACAATAGAAGCTTCAAGCAATTGGAGTTGCATTCATTTGTTTTCCCTTATTTTCTTGTATATTTTATTGATTTAAGTATTCGTCATTAGTTGTGTTTGTATTTATTTCCCCATTGCAAACTGGTGCTACTAACCCTTGTCATTGGAAAGGTTGGGAACCACAAATCTAAAAGTGGGGTACATTTTGGTGAGCCTGACGTGAAGTAAACAGCCCCAATATCTCTTGTAGACAACAGAAAAAATCAATTAACCTCGGTCATATAGTCTCATACCTTACTTTCCATAATTTTCTCAATATTTGTGTAATTTTTCAATTGCTTGTATTTTTCCGCCATTGACAAAACAATGCCGTAATTGATTGTAGGCTTTTACATTGCTATTTTGTCATCTTCTATCTTTCTTTCTTCTAGCACTGTACCGCAATCGCCTAGGTTTCACTATAATTGCCTGTGCTTTGCCATAATTGACCGATCTGTGTCACAAACACCAACATTTTTCCGCAAACGAGAGTTTATTACCACAATTGCCATCATTCTTCTACACTTGACAAGAGGCTGCCACAATTGTGCAAACAGTGTTGCAATTGACATAAAAAGCACATTTTTGGCTATTTTTCTTTGTTTTTGTGTAGGGTTGACTAATGGTGAATGGAAAAAAAGGTAAGTAGACGCATCCCGGGTGCTAGATCATTACGAGCTACAATAAGGAGAACTGAAAACTATCGATCACAATAAAGGGCTATTCTCACAATCACAGCTGAGGATTAAAGAAAAGCATACACAAGGTACCTTGATTCTTTCAAGCGATTTGCAAGTAAGTACAAAGTCACTATTAATTTCAGCAATCTCAATAATCCCAGAGTTTCCAAATATTGTGCTATTTTGGATTGAAAAGATTTTATTTCTTGAGATACTTAACACTTTCTTTGACAAGTTCAAATCAAGAAGAAAAACTAACAATACAACATAAAAATCATTCACTCATACTTTGGTGCTTAAATTAAAAATAAAAGTGTTGGTCAAACATCTCATACGTCACACTTTGGAATTTGTTGCATAAAATTGACGTGAGAATTAAAATTTAACAAAGGAAAAAATCTCTCAATTTGGTGCATTAAAATTTAACAAGAAATCAACACCTACTTTTGGGCTTAAAATTGAATACTTGTGCTTGTATGGTGATTTAGCTTAGTTCATATTTCATTTTGGGGTTTAAGCGATTAATGTTGTGTTTTGAGTTTTGGGTGCACTTGCACAATCTGTTAGATTAAACACCTTTATACTTTTTATAAAGGCCTATCTGGGGAATGCACTTCTTCCTCGGAGAACGACCTTAAATTGGTAATCCTTTCGATCGGTATATAAACAACATGTGAACCAAAGTTCCATCTTATCTTAGCCAAGCTTGGGCTAGATGTGTTGATGATAGTTTGGATTGGGTGAATATCCCCAAGGAGCCAGCGTTGTCAACTAGGCTCTTATGTGAGTCACACAGATACAAACCAATTGGATAGATGCTAGAGACCCTTACTACAACCTTGTTAAAATAGAGGCCAACCCAATCTATCTCTGAACTGATACCTTATTATAGTGCAAGGGGTTGCAAAATTTCCCCCCAAGATTCCCATAATATGTGTTCCAAGGTATTTGTGTAGTGAAAGAGATCTTCACTCCACGACAACAATACCTAGAAATGATACAAACATGGGTGCGTACATTATGGACCTTTTTGTCCTAGTAGTGTGATACTTGTTGTGTGAGCTAACTGATATTCAAGCATTGGGCCTATAATATTGTATTTTGAAGCCATTGACCTAGATAAAATAAAATGTTCATTGTTGAGACCTCGTGATAACATTGCAACTTGAAAAACTTTTAGAACATACACATGTCAGTCTTCATACTTCAAAACACATTATCTATTGTGCTTGTTCTTTGATCAATTCCCAAAAAAGCAAAACAGATATCCAAACTATCAAAATGAGTCAAACATGTTAAAGTATAGGGTTTTCAACATCAAATTGTCTTGCAAATCAGAAGCTTTGTTCTAGAAAATCAAGAAAATTGTCAAATAGTGAGACCTATCTTTTGAGTCTTTTTGAGACTGTTTCCCTTTTACCGCAATTGCCTGCATTTTGTCACAATTGACGGAATTTTGCCGCAATCATCCTTTTTACTATGAAAATTGACCTGTTTATTACTGCAATCGGTGATAGATTACCGCAATTGACTTGTCACTTTACTGCAATCAGTGGAATTTTGTCAAAGTTGACCAGAGACTTTTGTACACCTATTCTGACATAAAACCTTGAAAATACTCTCTATTTTTTATGTCAAAGACCAGTTTCTATCCTAGAAAATGCGAAGAACATTGTGTGAATCTCTAAACATTAAATATCATCCCTTCTTTGAAAGCATGATTATTGTCTAAACATTGTTAGTTTGAAAGTTCAGACTTGAAATATCTTGATCCCATCATCTCAAACATCATCATTATCTCTATCAGGGACTTTGTCCAAGGCAAAGAACAAAAAATATTATTCTTACATCATCAAAAACTTTGAGATCAAGATAAATCAACATCTGTCCTTAGAATTAACCTTTTCCAAAACATAACTCAGACTTTCCTATAAAGGTTATCCTTTTTTGATTGCTTTATATCACCTGTTTTAGTCACAAAATCTGGACCATACTATGGCTCAAACACCTCATGGAGGTCCTTACACAAGGTCAAAGGATAGAGCACAACTTGATGAGTCATATATCAACAGATTCCCTGCTTGGGAAACAGAGCGAGAGGATGATCCTTTCACAAATACCAATTCTTCTCTACTTGTTGAGAATCTCCGTGGGTCATCTTTGTTCCATAATGTCATAGAAGAGGAGCTTGAGGATATAGAGAAAGATTCATATTTTGTGCAAGTGGTTGAAGCTGTTATAGAGAGGAACCCCAAATGTTTCTTAGCCATGCTGATAAAGAAGAGAGTCAAACTCCCTGTTGAATTCAGTGTGTCAACCATATGGCCCAAAAATCCTCTCATAGGTCAAAATGCTACTCAACCCTCTCAAACACTACCTATGGTTTCTCAAATATTCCCACCCTTGACAACACCAACATTGGCATAGGTGATACTCAACCAAACCAACTATGCAAACCAAGCAAGCACATCTTCCACGCAAAGCATGATAGGCTCCCAACTAAGTGCATCCATGGTCACTAGTATGCCTCCACCTTTGGTCTTTTGGTCTGGCCAATCAAGATCTCATGCTATGCCTTCTATCCCACAACAAAGAAGCAACCTTTTTGTCATCATACCACCACCGTAGTCAATCCCTACTAGCGTTGGGGTCAACATATCATTCCCACTAGGATCCATCTCTACAGGTCTAACATTCAGTCAATACCCACCCAAGGCTACACCTTTTCTCACCCGACAACAACCTCAACCCCAGCAACAACAACCCCAACATTCGTAGCAACAGCCCCAACTCTAGTAGCAACAACCCCAAATTTAGCATCAACAACCCCAACCCCAGCAGCAACAACCCTAGCTTTAGCCGTAACACCCACAACCCTAGCTTTAGCAGCAACAACCTCAACCCTAGCAGCAACAACCCCTGCTTCAACAGCAACAAACTCAACCATAGCAACATCAACCCCAGATTTAGTAGCAAAAACCTCAACCTCGGCAATATCAACCCTAGCTTCAGCAACAACTTCATCCCCAACCCCAACATCAAACAAAACAAAACCTACCTTGGGCCACTCACATGCCCCCATTTCAGAATCATATGTTGGGAAATCAATATCAAGTCCCAAGGATGAGGTCCTATATTCCTACTCAAGGGATGCAGAGGCACAACCTCATACCTACTACAACATAGAGGTACAACATCACACATCATCCTTAGTCTCAAATAGACATGCTAATCCAACAAGTGTAGAACCTTAAAAAACAAATGATGGATATGCAAAATCAAGGGCAAACTAAATCCTACACCGGAGAGGATTTATACCCATACCGCTTTGATCGCTCTCTTCACATGTCCACATTCCAAAATCTCTTCTCGGTACTAAAATTTGACAAATATAGGGGTAATACCAACCCTATTGAGCATATATGATAATTCTTTGCTAGTTCCATAGAAGTCACACATGATGAGACATACTTAATGTGACTATTCCCACAAAGCTTAGCTAGACCAGCAATGGAATGTTTCTCACATCTACCTCATGGCATTCTATCTTGGGGTGAGTTGGCTGAAAATTTCATCGCTCACTTCCATCATAACATCAAGTGCAAGGTCAACATCAAGGACCTTTGTGATATCAAACAAAAATATGGAGAGTTTATTGTAAAATTCCCACAAAGATGGAAGAATACTAAAAATAGAATAACATATGATGCACCAAAACAAGAACTAATAGTCATGTTCATTAACAATTTGATTCTAGACATGTCATTTACAACAGAATTGCAGTTAGCTCCGAACTTTCCACAACTCACCAAATGAGGATTTTGTTGTGAGCAGAACTTAGTCAAATGAGGTTTCCTTGTAGATCCTACCCAAATGAATACAAACAAGACTACAACAGAAAAATCTAAGTGGTGGAATAAAAATAAAAATGTCACCAATGATGGTGTCATTGATGTGAAGAGAGTCAACTACGCACAACCCAAAGTGTCACTGCAAGGTGCACCTATTCTCAACCAACAAACTACACTGACCACTGCGCAAGAATACACTCAAACTCAACCTCTCCCTATCCAAACGACCGCTATGTCAAACAGTCAACAACAGGCTCAACGCAAACCATGGTTTCAATTCCAAAAATAAGACTTCACCCCATTAGGAGAGTCGATAGAATCAACTTTACGAAAGTTGATACAATCCAACAATATCACTCTCCTAGAAATCAGGGAATATGAACATGGAGCAATCAAACCAAGGTGGCACAATGACAATTATTTCTATGAATTTCATCTGGTGAAGGGACACAGAACACCCAACTGTTACCGATTAGAATATGCTATCCAACCCTAGATTGACACAGGGGTCATTGACATGACAAATACCCAAAAAAAAGGAACAACTGGTTATACAATATTCAACGACACATTTCATGATCACAATGAAGTGAAAAGATTCAGGTTTGGTGGACAGTAAAAATAGGTCAACTACACTTATGCTAATAGTGATAACACTATCAATTTCCTAAAGCCTTCAGATAGCCATGTGGCTACGATCACTATCAGAGACCAAGGTAACAAATGTATTGTAACCATGCGACATACAAGAGTTGTCTTGCAAGGAGTACCTTCCTCATCTGGTACAGCAACCAAACCTCAAGCAACCTCAGATCCACAGACCAGCCTAGTGGATCAGCTAAAGCACACGCCTGCCCAAATATCCATGTTTGACCTCTTGCGCATATCTCTACAATATAAACAAGCACTTGACCAAGCCCTTAAAAAAGCATTTGTCCCAAGGGACATAAATCTTGAGAGATTCTAAATGATGGTTAACCTTATAGCATCCAACAAACATGCAACATTCACAGACCGTGATGTGTCACCGCACAAATCCTTGCATAATGATCCTTTGCACTTGCTTGTCCAAGTCCACAAAAGCACAACCTGTAGAGTCCTTGTTGATGGTGGGGCTGGGTGAAACATTTTTAATTTAAATCTAATCAAGAAATTAAGCTATTCAGAGTCCAGTATTGATGTAACGAGAAGGATCAATATAAGAGCCTACGATGAAGACAAAAGATCATCTAAAGGTATTATCATTCTACCTATCTAGATTGGTCAAATTGTCAAGAACACTCCCTTCTAGATCCTATATCTAGAGTTGGGATACAACATGTTACTAGGGAGACCATGGATACATGAGATGCAAGGTGTACCTTCAACATACCATTAGTGCATCAAGTTCCCACACTAGGGAGAAGAAATCATCATTAAGGGAGATCGAAATTCCTTCCAATACTGTAATGCGGTCCAAACCAGCACTGACAATCAGGTTCCCTTGAACCAAGAGGCAAGTATCTTGTCTGCATAAAATTGAATTCCCAAATATATCCTACAAAAATTAGGAAAAATATCCATTACTGGCAAGGGATGTGGTGTATACAACTATGACAAAGCTTTCACCATCATGAACATGCCTCAGAGACCAAGAATATATGGCATGCCACAATCAATTATTACATAAGAAGCCCTAGAACCTGTTCTATTTAGGTGTCCACCCATTACATTTTTTAGATGGGGAGACATTACTGAAGAGAACCCATTTGATCTAGATATCAATACATGGTTGTACCAAGATCTACAAGAGACTCTTCAACAACCCCTACCCATATCAAAGTAAGAAACTAGCTATACAATGCTGCAATAATTTGGGTATGATGGTACAACTAGGCTGGGGGAAAAGACAACAAGGCTTAATGGAATTGTCTCTCCTACCAACCCAAAGAAACAAGAGACAGTTTGGCTATGGGCAACAAAGAACCAATCCAACCACCCGAGACATACAAGTTGATCAAGAACAAATAGCAAAGTTAAACCGGGGGCAAAACCCTAAACACATCTTGATAAGAAACATACTACAACAATTTTTTCCTGTCAAAGTGGGGACCTCTCAATCCTGAATAAAACTTAACCAAGCAATCGACGATAATGAAGGAAGTGAGACATCTAACAAGTGTTCTAGCAAAATTGACTCCTATGAGTAGAAGTGGAAATCCCTTCACAACTCTGAACCTCCAATTCCATACTATTCCACTCGGTTAGCCACCACCATACACCTTGATGATCTGTTTGACCAATTAACCATAGAAAAACAACCGTGTATCGATAAACATATCAATAGTAATTCATTAGGGTGTGCATCCACATCACAGTCTAGGTTTTTTGGAACCATCTCTGTATTCCCCTTCAACCAAAAAAATCCAACCCAACATGAAGGCCTATGTCTTGTACACCCATAAATAATAGAGTGGGATCAACAAGGACCACCTGATACGGATATCTTTGAGAATTATGAGGCTATCACATATTTCATGGGACTTAGAGAGTGAATGCCATCAAGAAACCATAAATCAGGTTTCACCATCGACCTCGATAGATCAACATACTTTGGGGAGGAAGCTCCTCTTTCCAGTGATAAAAAACAATTGAAAAATAAAAAATAATTGTCAATAAGTGAAAATTGGAAGAGGCTTACTGGCACAAAAAATGATAAAAAGACAAAACAAGACATATCTTCTAGTGAAAAACTCACTGAGGTGCGAGAAGATGGAAAGTAGGAACTCCTCCCCTTGTCAAAGGAAAAGTTGGCATTATTAGCAGAAGAAATAGAAGAAGTCAACTTGGGTGATGACAAAAACCCAAAGAACATTTACTTAGCAAAATCACTCACCCTAGAGGAGAGAGAACACTTCATCAGTTTCTTCAAGGAAAGGAAGATCAATTTTGCATGGTCCTACTTTGACATGCCAGGATTAGACCTAGAGCTTTTGCTACATCATCTCCCATTGCTACCCAATGAAAAAACCGTCAAATAGAAGCTGAGAAGGATGCATCCCCATGTTGCATTACTAGTCAAGGAAGAATTGCAAAATCTCTTAGATGCTAAGATCATAAGACCTATCCCATACGTAGACCGGATATCCAAGCTGGTACCAGTTACTAACAATAGTGGTTAGATTCAAATTTGCACAAAACTTAGAGATCTTAACAAAGCTTGTCCCAAGGATGAATTTCCTCTGGCTAACATCGATATGATAGTAGATTTAACAGAAGGACATCAAATGTTATCACACATGGATGGATTTTCAGGGTATAAACATATAAGGATTGGGCCAAAGGACCAACATTAAATGGCTTTAACATGTCCTTGGGGCACTTATTGTTGGAATGTTATATCGTTTGGTCTAAAACATGTGGGAGCAACATATCAAAGGGCCATGAGAACCATCTTCCATGACCTTATCCACAAAAAAATGGAGGACTATGTTGATGATATAATTGCAAAGTCAACACTTCAAAAAGATCAGCTACAAGTACTTGGACCCATATTTGACATAATGCATGAATACAAGGTCTATTTAAATCCAAAGAATTGTGCATTCGGGGTCACAACAGGGAAGCTCTTGGGATTCATTGTGTCCCATCGAGGCATAGAGATCAACCCAGCAAAATTCAAAGCAATACTGGACATTCCACCACCAACTAACCTAAGGAAACTAAGGGGTTTATAGGGCAGGCTCCAATCAATCAAGTGATTCATAGCTCAACTAGCAGAAAAGTGTTACCCATTTCAGCATATAGTACTCAAGGACGTAAAGTTTATGTGGATAGAAAAGTGTGAAGAAGTGTTCCAAATATTCAAGGACTATCTACTCAAGTCTTCCATATTGGTGCCACCATTTAATGGTCGACGACTACTTCTATACATTTCAGCAGCTAAAACAGCCTTAGGAGTGCTCCTAGAATAACATGATGATCAAGGTAAGGAGAGAGTCATCTACTATCTCAGCCTAACATTGGTAGGATATGAGCTCAACTATATGCCAATTGAGAAGTAATTCTTAGCGGTAGTATTTTCTTCTCAAAAGCTAAGGCATTACATGCTGAGCCATCAAAATAAGCTCATAACATAGACTTATCCTCTAAAGTATCTACTAAGAAAAGAAGCACTCACCTGACAACTTGCAAAACTAGTAATGATCTTAAGTGAGTTTGACATTGAGTATGTAGATAAAAAAAGCCATCAAATGGAAAGTTATTGTGGATCAGTTAGCAAAGACACCTATTCAAGATCATCATCCTATCCTATCTGACTTTCCAGATGATTCTGTTCTTACATAACAACCATCTATAGAGATATGGCAATTATACTTTGATGGGTCATGCACGAACCAAGATGGAGTAGCAGGGATAATACTCGTCACTCCAAACAATGATGTAACACCCAAATCTTTCAGAATCAACTTCCCGTGAACCAAAAACATAGCCAAATATGAACCTCTCATCATCAGAGTAAAGATAGCAATTCAATGCAGAATTAAGAACCTTAAGGTCTACAGAGATTCACAGTTGGTCATTAGTCAAGTCAGCAATGACTATATGACAACATATGAGAAGCTAATACCATATAGAGAATAGATGGACATGTTGCACACTAAGTTCTAATACATATTTTATGAGAAATACCAAGGACTCAAAATAAGGCTGTAGATGTGATGGCTACCATAGCATCACTCATCGATATGCCAGGCAATGAAACCAGATTTTAGTTTCTAGTAGAGAAACTAATGATGCCATCACATCAGGAACCAATCACAGAATCAGTGTGTGTCCTTATTGGTCCTAAAACTTGATGGTACTGTGATGTGTATAATTACCTCCAAATTAGTGTATTACCTCCCAACTTTTCTAGGAACCATAAAAATTACCTCATCCACCAAGCCTTTAGGTACACCATTCTTGCAACTACTCTATATAGACAAAGCCTAGATGGAACACTATTACGATGTCTCACTTCCATAGAATCCCAGAGAGCTATGTATGAGGTACATGAAGGAATTTATGGAACCCACAGAGGTGGCAACAACTTAGCTAAAAATATTATCTACATGGGATACTACTGGCCAACAGTACAGATAGATGTAATCAAGTGTGTACAAAGGTGTAGGAAATGTCAAATTCCCGGAGACCTCATCCATGCACTAGCCCAAGAACTAAATCCTATCACTTCACCATTACCATTTTCTATGTGGGTATTTGACCTGGTGGGAAAGATTACACTATCTTTAGCTAATGGGCATCAATACATTGTAGTAGCAACAGACTACTTCACTAAGTGGGTGGAAGAAATTCCCCTCACTTACATAACAAGAAAGTAGATCTCAATGTTCATACTCAACCATATCATTTGTAGGTATGGAATTCCTCAAACCATCCTGACAGATCATGGTACACATTTCCAAAAAAAAAAGATATTGAAGAGCTATGTGAGAAATTCCAAATCAAACAAGGGTTCTCTTCATTCTATTATCCTCAAGGGAATGGCCAAGCTGAAGCGACAAACAAGGACATTTTGAAAATCTTGAATTAAAGAGTTGATGAATCAGGGAGAGACAAACATCTACAGCTTAGTCTCGCATTATGGGCATACATAACTAGCATGAGAATACCTACGGGAGCCACTCCTTTCTCCCTAGTATATGGATCAGAGGCAGTTTTACCCCTCAAAGTGGAAATCCCATCCCTGCAAATATCATTAAAGAACCTAATTTCAGATGATGACTATAGAGAAGCAAGCCTCAGTGAACAAGAAATACTAGATGAAAGAAGACAACATGCATTCAACCACTTACAAGGCTATCAGAATTACCTTAGAAGGAATTATCTCAAGAAGGAAAGGCCACAGACATTTGAGGTAGGAGACGTTGTCCTCATGGAAAATCAAAAGAACCTAGCATAGCGAGTGAAACCAGGCAATTTTAAGCCTAACTGGTTAGGACCATATGTCATTGTCAACTCTACCCAGAGTGGGGCATGCCAACTAGAAACACTAGAAGGAGATCAGCTCCCTGCATACATAAATAACATGCACCTCAAGAGGTTTTATGCTTGAGGTCTCAATGGTTAAGGCAACTATCTACATATCCAGAAAATACCAAAAAAAATCCAAAAATACAAAAGGTTACTGTTACCCAAATTTCCATTCCCTAAGCAATTTGGCCCTTGTCTGTGTTTTTCCCACCCAAAAATGGCTAGATCCTTTTCAAAAAGTTTTACTCTTGTCTCATCGCGCAATCGCGGTGAATTTAGGTTCAAGTCATTAAGTTGCGCGACTGCGCGACGAGCTGCCAATCGCAGTCGTCGCGCAATCGCGATCTATTCTTGCACAAGTCCGATCCGTTCCCGACTAAGCGACGAGCTGAAGAAATGAGCTATCGCGTAATCACGAGCTATCTAGGTTAGGTCGTTCTAGTCATGCGACCGAGCAGGTCAATGTTTTAAGCCTCATCGCGCAGTCGTGATGATTGTTCCATGTAGGATTTGCAGCTCACGAATGCGCGACCAAAGTAAAAGATATGCTCATCGCTCACTCGCTGCAGAAATTTGAAGTATGGAAAGCAGTGTGCAAGTTGGCGACGAGTTGTTTCAGGAGGTCATCGCGCAATCGCAAAGTCTTTAGATATCAATGTTTAAGGTCCGCGACCGAGCGACTGTAGTGATTAAAGAGCTCGTCGCACACTCGCTAGTGTTTTGAGATGATATAATGTCGGCTCGCGACCATGCGATGAGTAGCAGCAGGGATTCATCACGCAGCCACCATGGAAAAGGGTAAAAGGTAAAATAGAGCGCGGGTATGCGATCAATAAAGGATAGCTACTCGTCGCGCACTCGCTGAAGTAATAAGGACAAAAGGAAATCTGTCTACGGGTCTATGACCGAAGAAAAGGAGGTGTCATCGCAGGGTCGCTGATCAAAGTAAGTGAATGAAAAGGAGCCCGCGACTGTGCGATTAATGAAAGACAGATGCTTGTCGCTCAGTTGCCATTCCATAAAGGTAAAGGGTTCTCAGCTCACGACTGAGCGATCGAGGAAAGAAAAGGTGTCGTTGCCTACTCGCACAGAAAGTAAAACAGAGTGAAGGCTACTCCCGAGTGCGCGATCATAGAAAGTGTAACGAATAAAGCGCTCATCGCTTAGTCTCTCAGAATCAAGAAGGAAGAAAGCATGGCTTGCGACTGTGCGATGATGGTGTAGATGAGGTCGTCAGAGCCCAAGATGTTTTCTCAGTTGCAGGGGGGATTTCCAAGGTATCAGAGTATCCTAATCACAGAGAATTATGCACAACAATCTGATCTCTGATTAGATTTGTAGAGAAAAGAGATACAGAGTCCAATCACGAAGTTATTGCTCTCAGTTGGAGTTGGCCGAAAGGTATGGTCATGGTCGAGGACTCATTGATGAGGGATGGGGCGGTGGCCGTCAGGGGTCACTTCTTATCCTGGGATACTGTGATCAGTCGGTATGCATTCATGAAAGGGGCTACTTACAGGTCGATCTGGTGCTCCAGGTTGCTTGTTCACACGGCGTAATCAAGTACAGGGATGGGTGCAAGAAGGAAAATCTGATCTGATCGATTCACTTGGTGCACATTTATGGCCAGATTAGATTTTTGTGCTAGGGTCAATTATTCTATTGTAAAATCGGTAACCCTGGTTAGGTTTTTTGGACTCCTGCCTGCGTGTAGTTGAGGGTTGTATAAAAAGTTTTTGAGAGCCTTAGTGCTCAGATTTGGCAATTGTAAAGAGATTTTTCTCTTAGAGACCAGTTTGTGGCAATCTTTCTGCCCTTGTGGTTTCCTTCATTTTTATTTCCCATTGATGATTAAGATATCCTTGAGGTACTTGTGATATTTGTTCTATCCCTGTCTTCACTATCTTGATGATCTCTTATTGGATGGAAGTTTATGAATGTTGTTAATGGATTTGGGGTTCCTAGTCCCTCTCATTTTCTGTAATTCTGTTTGTTATTGTGTTTGATCCGATTTAGATGTTTTGTGGGTATACTTCAGCCCCTAGCAGTCTTGTCTCATTCCTACACCTAGTTACAGAAAAGGATGTCTGCTTGCAGGTCATAGGTTGAGTCTTTTGTTCAGACCCTCCTATGAAATACTTATGCAAGCCTATCTAGTGGGTTGTGACTTATTAGACCTGTTTCCTTCATTGGTTTCATTCCTCTATACTGAGATCCAAACCCTAATTTCAGTGTATCACCTAGTAGGTAGTTTGCCTTCAGTCATTTCCCTTTCATGCACTCCTTCTATCCCTTTCCCTTCAAAGTTTACTTTCCTGTTTAAGAAGAAAATTAAGGTGATTATCCAAGAGGAACCAGCCTAGAACCTGGAGGTCTCATCTCGGTTAGCATAAGGTCCCACAACCTTGAGATGATTCCCATGTTATACTAGATTATCAAGACCAAGAGAGCTTGAGATCAGAGGTGCAAATTCAGTGTATAACAATTCTGGCACGCCCGGTGGGACCACACTGAAGTTAACATCAATTCAAAAGGTGTTCCTATTGGTCCATCTGCATAAAGAGATTCAGTACACAAGGTCTATCAGTATAAGACCGAAGCTCAAGAATTCCCCAACTTGGTGCCAGTGTATAACAATTCTGGCACGCCCGGTGGGACCGAAGTTCAGATTCATGTTAAAGATATGCTATCTCTGATATGTTGATAGCATGTTGTAGACCTTTGAGGTTCATTTTTCTGCATATCTGGCGACTCTAGGAGGTCTACTAGTTTTGAAGATCAAGTGCTGGTATATTTCAAATCTTTCATTTTAAAATTCCAGTTAGTTATATGAGTAGACATGTCAAGTTATTATGGACAGCCAGGTTATTCACCATCCTATCATGAGAGCAGTGCTCAATGGGCTGGTCATCAGCCTTATCAAAGCCATCCACAGCCTACTTTTATCCCAAGCTTCTATGTAGATGCACAAGGCCGTCATTACATCCAGCATGCCCCAAATGAATATGCCCTCAAGCAAGACTATGAAGAGGCCCTCAAACAAGATTACCCATGGGCCCAAAGGGCACAGCTGCAAAGTCAAAGCCAGCTACCCCTCCTATTTACCACCCACCCTCCCCTGCTCAGCCCAATTGGCAACAGACCCTAAAATCAAATTTCATCAAAGCACAAGAAAAGTTGAAGGAGCAACTGCTTGACCTAGTCAAGCAAGTGTCTGAAATCAGGGAGCAACGAGAGTTGGAGGCTCAAAGTTATGAGCAAGGGTGCATCCCTTATCAAAAAGAGGCGGCTCTGGTTGGTAAACAACAAATGATTGATGAGCAGCAAATGAGACAATTTCAAGAAGAGATCAATCACAGAGAAAGCATTGAGACAGCAAGGCTGAAATCACAAATTGATGAACATGAGGCTCTTAGGCCTAAGATCCCAAGTTGGAGGGCCCATTTTTCTAAGCCTTCTATGTCCACCCCTGAGCCCTCTCAATTCCATATCCCAAGTTTCAAGGAAAAAAATTCCTTTCAAGAGCCTGTGCTGGAGATTCAGCCTGCCACTCTGCCAGAGCAACCTATTCAAAAGGGTTGTTTATCCCAGGAGGCCCCTCTGGTCTCTCAAGAGGATGAAGTATGGAGGATAACCCAATGGACTCTACCTCCTGGTGTTCAGATGCCAAGTCTTTTCAAGGATACTACTCTAGTATCCAAGCAGGGACCTATGGTAGGTGAGCTTTCATGTGATGAGGAGGAGGAATATGAGGTATCACTGCAGAGTGATGACTGTGATGAGGAGGGACAACAAGTCATGGAGGAAGAAATGGATGCCCAGCCTGTGCTCTTGGATGATTCATTTGATGAGCTTCCCCTCTTTGTTGATGATGAAAAAGAGACCATACCATCACCTATGGGTGAGGATCAATCATAACAAGAGGTTCATTATCAACAGGAGGTTGATACCCAAGGGGAGGAGTCTATGTTTTGGTTTGATGAGCTCCCTGACTTTGTTGAGCAAGAAAAAGAGGATATGGTCATGACCACATCAGAAGCAGGTCTGCATCTACAAGAGGATGTGGATCATCATGATGACCTGCTATTCTGTGAGGTTATAGTTATAGAAGAGGCTGTCCAAAATGAGGAAATAAATGAAAACCTTGAAGAGGTTTATTTTTCCAACATCATAGAAGGTTTTTGTGACAAGTTGGGTGAGGAATCATTGTTTCCTGTGGTAGAGATTTATGAGCAGCATGGAGGCTTGATACAAGGACCCATTTTTTGTTCTTCAGAGGAGGCTACTCTAATGTTCGAATATTTTCCTTCGTCCATTATAGAAGAGGAGTGTTCTTCCTTGAATAGTAAGGAGGATTTCAAAATTGGACCTGACGTTGCAAGCTTTTCACAAGTTGATTGCTTGGATAGTCTATTGGAGGTCCTGGCAGAGGATGATAGTCCTCTAACTGAGAGGGAAGAGTTGGATTGGCAAGAAATTGTACAAAAGAACTAGTATGAACAACAACATGGAGCCAGCCAAGGCAACTCTAATTTTCCACGCTCCAGAGGCTGCCCCATTAGGTATTTGGCAAAAATGGAGGTCAACAATGAAAGAGTAGCTGTTCAAGCAGCTGAACATGATTCTCCATTAAAAGGTGAGGCTGAGGGTGCATTTACAGCCGAGTCAGAGCATTTTCAACTCATTCCTCCAGTCCTGGGAAACAGGGCACTTGATCAATTAAGTGAGGTAGGTGTATTTACCTATATCTTTCAAGACATGGTGAATCAAATATTTGATCATCTGCCTATGTTTCATGTATTCTTTGCTGCTGTTGAGCATGTTATCTGTCATAAACTGAGGAGGAAAGGCAGATATTTCTCAGAGCCAGTGAATGGTTTTTTTTTACCAGCTTCTGCACTGGTTAGTTTAGTTTTAGATTAGGTTTTTCTAGTTTTCTAGAATAGTTTCCTTGCTTTTCAAGAAGTGCTTGTGCACAAGTTTCTGTCACTGTCAAGTTTTGTGCTCCGAAAATGACTCCATGCCCAATGGATATGTCAAGGCAACTGGTCTTTATGCTTAGCAGGCAAGCATCCCGCAGAAGTCGCCAAAATGTTACCCAAATTTCCATTCCCTAAGCAATTTGGCCCTTGTCTGTGTTTTTCCCGCCCAAAAATGGCTAGATCCTTTTCAAAAATTTTTACTCTTGTCTCATCGCGCAATCGCGGTGAGTTTAGGTTCAAGTCATTAAGTTGCGCGACTGCGCGACGAGCTGCCAATCGCAGTCGTCGCGCAATCGCGATCTATTCTTGCACAAGTTCGATCCGTTCCTGACTGAGTGACGAGCTAAAGAAATGAGCTATCGCGTAATTGCGAGCTATCTAGGTTAGGTTGTTCTAGTCATGTGACCGAGCGGATCAATGTTTTAAGCCTCATCACGCAGTTGCGATGATTGTTCCATGTAGGGTTTGCAGCTCGTGAATGCGCGATCGAAGGAAAAGATATGCTCATCACTCACTCGCTGCAGAAATTTGAAGTATGGAAAGCAGTGCACGAGTTGGCGATGAGTTTTTTCGGGAGGTCATCGCGCAGTCGCGATGTCTTTAGATATCAATGTTTTGGGTCCGCGACCGAGCGACCGTAGTGATTAAAGAGCTTGTCGCGCACTCGCTAGTGTTTTGAGATGATATAATGCCGGCTCGCGACCATGCGATGAGTAGAAGCAGGGATTCATTGTGCAGCCGCCAAGGAAAAGGGTAAAAGGTAAAACAGAGCATGGGTATGCGATCAATAAAGGATAGCTACTCGTCGCGCACTCGCTGAAGTAATAAGGACAAAAGGAAATCTGTCTGCGGGTCTACGACCGAAGAAAAGGAGGTGTCATCGCATGGTCGCTGATCAAAGTAAGTGAATGAAAAGGAGCCCGCGACTGTGCGATTAATGAAAGACGGATGCTTGTCACTCAGTCGCCGTTCCATAAAGGTAAAGGGTTCTCAGCTCGTGACTGAGTGATCGAGGAAAGAAAAGGTGTCATCGCCTACTCTCACAGAAAGTAAAACAGAGTGAAGGCTGCTCCTGAGTGCATGATCACAGAAAGTGTAACGAATAAAGAGCTCATCGCTTAGTCGCTCAGAATCAAGAAGGAAGAAATCATGGCTTGCGACTGTGCGATGATGATGCAGATGAGGTCGTCAGAGCCCAAGATGTTTTCTTAGTTGCAGGGGGGATTTCCAAGGTATCAAAGTATCCTAATCACAGAGAATTATGCACAACAATCTAATCTCTGATTAGATTTGTAGAGAAAAGAGATACAGACTCCAATCGCAAAGTTATTTCTCTCAGTTGGAGTTGGCCGAAAGGTATGGTCATGGTCGAGGACTCATTGATGAGGGATGGGGCGGTGGCCATCAGGGGTCACTTCTTATCCTGGGAGACTGTGATCAGTCGGTATGCATTCATGAAAGGGGCTACTTGCAGGTCGATCTGGTGCTCCAGGTTGCTTGTTCACACGGCGTAATCAAGTACAGGGATGGGTCCAAGAAGGAAAATCTGATCTGATCAATTCACTCGGTGCACATTTATGGCCAGATTATATTTTTTTCCTAGGGTCAATTATTCTATTGTAAAATCGGTAACCCTGGTTAGGTTTTTTGGACTCCTGCCTGCGTGCAGTTGAGGGTTGTATAAAAAGTTTTTGAGAGCCTTAGTGCTCATATTTGGCAATTGTAAAGAGATTTTTCTCTTAGAGACCAGTTTGTGGCAATCTTTCTTCCCTTGTGGTTTCCTGCATTTGTATTTCCCATTGATGATTAAGATATCCTTGAGGTACTTGTGATATTTTTTCTATCCCTGTCTTCACTATCTTGATGATCTCTTATTGGATGGAAGTTTATGAATGTTGTTAATGGATTTGGGGTTCCTAGTCCCTCTCATTTTCTGTAATTCTATGTGTTGTTGTGTTTGATCCGATTTAGATGTTTTGTGGGTATACTTCAGCCCCTAGCAGTCTTGTCTCATTCCTACACCTAGTTACAGAAAAGGATGTCTGCTTGCAGGTCATAGGTTGAGTCTTTTGTTCAGA
>MU228029.1:376134-387732 GCA_018584345.1 Thuja plicata
AAATTAAGGTGATTATCCAAGAGGAACCAGCCTAGAACCTGGAGGTCTCATCTTGGTTAGCATAAGGTCCCACAACCTTGAGATGATTCCCATGTTATACTGGATTATCAAGACCAAGAGAGCTTGATATTAGAGGTGCAAATTCAGTGTATAACAGTTACCTTGGTGAAAATGTGGCAAACAGGCACCTTGGCGACAACCAAAAAAAAAATAGTAAAGAGAAATGAAATTGCTCTCTCAATGAAAACCTGGCAAACAAGCGCTATTGAGTAGGTACCTTGGTAAAAACCTGGCAAATATGTGCCAAGTGTTCAAATCCAACTTCACCATCAATGAACTTCAAGATCAAAAGCTTGAGCACACTTTGCATGCAAGACTAACTACCCAAGCAATATCTAGAAGCACAATCTCATCTGAGCACCAACACTTACCCATGGTTAGTACTGGTCCACCATACTAGGGTGCAATTCTAAAATGTTCTAAAAAAATCCCAAAAAATTAGAAAACTCATCAAAATCCTAAAAAGATCAAAATGTCCTGTAAATTCAATCTTCATAAAAAACAATCAAAAAAATTGTAAAATCCTAAGCAATAAAACTAACTCAGTTCAAAAACAAACCAAAGGGCGATCATGCCAAGTCAATCAATGTTACAACCATGAGGTTTGCGAATCAACATTGGGCCCATATGACACAACTTTATCAATCTATCAAATCTATCAAAAAGAAAACTGGAGACCAAGCCAATCTATCAAATGTCACAACTATGAGCTTTGCAAATCAGCATTGGGCCCATCTGACATAGCTTGATCAGCCACCAAAAATGATCAAAATCAATCAATCAATCATATCAATCAATTTACACAGTGATGGATATGATCAAAACTAGATAGGTCAGTCTTATATAAGTCATCTATTACTAAAACAAGACACAATCAATCCAATGATTCCTATCAAAAGAGTCGAGCCAATCAATAGAATCATATTGAATCAAGGAACAATCAAAAAATGTTGACTAGGTCAGTTAGCCGGTTAGATATCTGTCTATATTTTGTGGGTATGTTCTTATGCTACTCCATGATCCACCAAGTGTGAACAGTAGCTATGATGGATCATGACTTATTTTCCTTTATTGTTGTCTGTTGAATGTTCACTTCGATTATGGGGCCATGATGATTTAGGATAAATGCAGTAGGCACTGACATTTATCTGGTAACCACGTAGTTTCATGAATTGAGCTTAACCCTAGGAAAGAATTGGACATTCTTTTTGTGTTATATGCTTGTTTATTTACCAATAGAATCATAGTGGTATCAAGATGGACTTTGGGTGCATTGGATTTCTAGTTTGGTTTTTATGGGCTTTCTTCTTAAAATCAAGAGTTCAAAGTGTTATCCAAATGGACTCTAGGTGCATTGGAATTCTATCTTGGTTTTTTGGTCTTTCTTCTTAAAATCAAGAGTTCACAGTGTTATCTAGATGGAATCTGGGTGCATTGGAATTCTATCTTGGTGTTTTTTCATTATTTTCAAAATCAAGAGCTCACGGTGCTATCCAGATGGACTCTAGGTGCAATGGAGTTCTATCTTGTTTTTTTTTTCTTTTGTTTGGATTGTTCAAAGGGAAAAGTGGTATCCAGATGGTCAATATCTAGGTTCTTTTAGCTCTCTTTTTTTTCAACTAGGGAACATAGCTAGACCCAGATGGTCAATATTTGGGTGCACCAAGTTCTCTTTCTATTCAATCTCTCTACTCCTTCTGGTTATCAAGAGGTCATGGCAGTATCTAGATGGTATGTGATCTGGATACATTTGACACTCTTCAGTATTTCATAAAAAGATGCAATGATGACAAAATTTGGAAAAACGACAGTGACTTGGGTCACTCACCCATTCTATCAATTCATATCTATCAAAAATCAAAAATCTTTTCTATCAATTCATATCTAGCAATCAATCCCAGAGAAAATTCCAAACTAACTTTGTTCTAACTAATACATGTATTACTCACATATTTTGTGCATAGTAGATTTCATTCATTTATTGCATAAGAAAAGTCCAAAACATGGGCATAGTACATCATATAATCAATGCATCCATCATCAATAAAATCATAACTAACATAGGAATGCATTCATCATCATCATATACTGATTCACATTTTCAACAAATTAATTCTCATCTGATGCATTTTCTCTGCTTAATTTGTTGAGGGGGCATATAGTCCACCTGTTGTTACTAGGGCAACCTGGGGCAGTATCAAATCTTAAAGTTCTTTGACACAACATGATGAATCACATTGTATCAAAGAGGGGCAAATTTAGACACCCTAAAATGGACAGGCTTGCGACTCTACATTAAAAACACTAATTTTCATCTATTAATTAATGGTTTTTAATCGTTAATTAATCATCTATTTTCCTCTAAATTCATTCCCCAAATCATGTAATTAAATTCCCAAAATAATTAAATAATTAATTTTATTTAATTAATTAACCTTAATTAATTAATTATCATGAATTAATTAATTAAATTCAATTTCATATGGTTTAAATTGAAAGATTTAAACTTACTAGTTAAATTCTTCCAATTAAATTAATTTAATATCATTCAATAAAGCAATTCTAAATAAAAAATAATTCAATTATCTCACATGTTGAAAACTTTAATGACATAAATTTATTAACTATTTATTTATCTTCAAAGAGATAACATCTAATCAGATCACATGGGTTACTCCACCCATCTTTCGAGTTCACATGGGTAACTCCACCCACCTCTTCAGTTCCAAAAGGTAACTCACAATTAGCTCTTCAGTCAACCAAACTCTATCTCCTCTCTCCCTGTTTAAGAGGTGGAGTTTACTGATGGCTTCTTTAGTTCCCTTTAATCTCAACTATTCATCTCCCAATCTCTGGGATTGATCTCAACCATTCATATCATCCTCAATTTCTATATAATAAACCCTTCATACCCATTTGAATGATCCAGGATTTCAAGCTCTCATGTGTCATTACTCTATCAGATTTTTTCTAGCATTCAAGTCATCTTGTGATCACACACACATTTCAATTATCAAATTCTTGACACTTCTCAAGTCATAGACATTGCCCATACCAACACTGAGCATCAAAAACAACATTTTGTAAGGAGTAGAGAGAGACAATAGAAGCTTCAAGCAATTGGATTTGCATTCATTTGATTTCCCTTATTTGCTTGTTTATTTTATTTATTGCGTTTAAGTATTCATCATTATTAGTGTTTGTATTGATTTCCCCACTGCAAATTGGTGCTACTAACCCTCATCGTTGGAAAGCTTGGGAACCACAATTCCAAAAGAGGCATACAAGGGGTATCTTGTGCTTAGTAGTAACTGATTATGTGTCCTTAACGAGTATGGATCTATGGATTCTGGGTGCCATAACTTTGCAAGATAAGTTAAATACAAACTAGGGAATGATCAACTTGATCTATTACTTCAAAAAGGTACGTCGATCTTATAAAGTAGCCAGAAATGCTCTTAAAGTGATTTAGAAATAACTTCTCATATAGTTCAATGGATGCCATAAATGATCGTCTGCAATGTGCTCAAATGCTTACATAAATGGTAAGCTCAAATGAACTACAAAATGCCCTATTTACAGGTTTCCCTTGATTAGGGTTTCCAAAGGCTATTAGGTTTTGCAATAAATGCTTTGCCAATTCTATTTTTTCTTATTCACCAACTATATAGTGACTTTACTTAAATGAATAAAACAAAAAAACTACACATAATACTTATCACTCAAAACTTATCCAGATGTATCTTAATATGCTAATATGGATCTCAAATCTAATACTTTAGAATTGAAATAAGATTTTCAATAGGTTTTTAGTCCCTACATACCTCTCACCAGCTAGTTGGAGCTCAGTGCAACCAACTTGATAGAGATGGTGCAGTTTGTGCTTTCGGATGATGTCCCTTCATCCCAAGTCTTTTTCATCCATGTCTTGTTCATTTTTTCTCAGATTTCCTCAACAGTAGTAGGAGCTTTCACTTCAGATTCATCTTCACTTAGTGCATAACCTTGGTCTCTACAATTTCTTGTAAGATGTCCTACCTTATGAAAATGAAAAAAATGCCTAACCAAGAGTTCTCCAAGCTCTTTTTTTGTTCCATCTGTGCATCAACATGTAGTTTGCAGCAATGTGTCCATACTTTCCATAGGGAAAACATGAGATTCTTGTGTTATAGTTCCATGGTATAGAAATACCTACTCGGTTTGGTTTTATTATTCTCTCGTTTAGGCTTCTAGTTGTCATACCTTTTCTACATTCTGCATTCTTCATCTTTGTATCCAAACTTGTTACAATTCTTGCAGTATCCATCAAACTTAGGTTTTCTTGTATTTCTGACCATATTAGTTCTACATTCAAATGCTTGATTTCCATACCTATTGGATCTAAAACAATAACCATCAAACTTAGGTATACTCGGTGATTTAACTTTCTTTCTCTTGTAGACATTAGCAGTATTTCCAAGCTTCCCACAATAATTGTAAATTTTCTTCTTTTGTCTCATTCGGGATGTAGTACTTTCATCTCTTTGTGATTTTGAAGATTCTCCTTTCTTGATGGTGCTTTCCTCTTTGTATCCAATTTCTATTTTGTCATTTCTTTGTTTCTGATTCATGAATTTTTGATTCAGAGAGTTCAGTGCTTCTTCGTTTCTTTTCAGTATTGCATTTGCATCTTTCAATCTTTGTTCCATTCTTTCAATTTTAGAATTCAATGCTTGATTCTCAAATTATTTTTTGGTTTTGTCTTGATTTTCACTCACAATTTGATCAACGTTGTCATATTAAACTTGTGTCATTCTCATGATTTTATTACTTTTTCTAGTAGCTTCATCTCAACTTATCTTTTTCATCTTCTTCCATTTTATTTTCATCTTCAATGACCTTTTCCTTCAATCAATTTGGTCATCCTTATCATGTTGGTTTCAAGATCTATCTTCATTACGTACAATTTCTTGGTAAGTGTATCATTCTTTTCCAATAACTCTTTTATAGTTGTTTCATATTCATCAGTAACACTGCCTTTAGATGGTATTTCAAGTATGTCAACTTATTCTTGTGTAAACTTTAGTTCATCATAAATATTCTCAATCTAGTCCTTAGAGATATTTCAATCTTATTCAAATCAATGATTAAATCTCTTGCATCTGCTAATTCATATTCAATACCATAAAATCTTTTATATTGCCTATAACTTTCCATGGCTAGGATCTTTAACTCTCAAGTGGTCAAACCCTATAACTCAAGAGTAACAACTTTGATACCAATTGTTTGAATAATGTATGAAAATTAAGGATTGAGAGGGGGGGGGGGGAATTAGTACTTATAAAACTTTTATCTTAATACCTTAATTGATTAACCATAAATTTGTTGTTCTTTGTTTACCACCTCCTTTGCATTGAAATAAAAATAAAGTTGATGTAACACAAACATTTCTCTTTACCCTATACTCCACTAGGGTATTCAATAAGCCTCTTCTCTAGCCTAGTAGGGTTCTTCACTAAACCTAAATTCTAAGGTCCCTCTTCTCAAGAACCTTCTCTGATTCAGTTTGTGTCCACCAATAAATAAATAGAACTACACATCTCCTAGCTATAGTGCTCTTCTTGCACCATCTTCATTATTTGACCCATAAGGTTCAAGATCACTTCAATGTTGAGAGATAGGCTTCAAACTAGTCCAATTGGATCCAATCCAATTCCCACCCAAACTCATTGAAATGAGACTCTAATCAAGTTCCAATTCATACTCCAAACACACCCAAAACAGGGCTACAAGTATTAGGCCTGATGAGACACTTTTTTGGATATAACTGTTACCCAAATTTTTCTCATCTGGTAAAATTGGCTATACGTGGAGTAAAATGAAACTCCCAAAAGGGTTGAGCCCAGCCTATGGAAAAGACCTTAAATTTTATGGTCTTGGTCATGTTCTTTGCCTATCTTTTGAATTCCCTATTTTTACCTTGTCTATGCAAAACAACCTAAAGTATGAAAATCCTAAGAGTTTCATTGTAAAAATCTATCTTGGCCATTTCTCTTTCTACTTTCTCATTACCTTTTTGGGTCACTTAAGTTCCTTGAAAATTCCACGTGTGCATTTAGCATTACCTTTGGTCTCTAATTCGCATAAGGGAAAAATCATATTCTATTTTATTTGGCGACCCTGAGATTTCCTTTAGTCATGTAGTCTCCCAGCGTGACCCGAGGTTAATAAACTATCATGAGATCCTATGACTAAAGTGTTTTCTCAACCCACAGGTGTAACTTGAGTAAAAGCAAGGTAGGGTTAAGTCCTTTTCAGTTGGGAGGTCTCGTGATAAACTTCAAGGTTAGAAATCTTTATGAGACTTTGAGATTACTCAGTCATTGAGTCTCTAGATTCTCCATTGTTAGGAATGGGTTGAGTTAAGGTTAGTGTTGATGTAAGTGACAGAGGTGACAAAGCAATGGTAAAAAAATACTAGGGGGACGCATGTCTTGATGGGCCCATGTTTATACTCCTTCAGTCTCCAAGTCTCATAACCACAATGGGATATTCCATTTTATTCGGTGGTTACAAGATTGTTTTTTTTCTAGGTCTCTGAAAGGATGCAGAGTTAATGAAAAGGTAAGGAGATTGCGAGACTGCATTGTCACCGAGTCTCATGATGTAACTAAGGTTAAAGGGAATGGTTAGGAGATTCAGCAATAAGGAGGAAAAGGTAACCTAAGATTACAATGCGGAGCTTGGGTAGAGTAATTTATCTGTGGCTATGTTTTAAAATAAAATCAGATTTTGATCTCAGTCATTGATGCAGATATCCATGCCAGCTATGACCATTGTCATGCAAATATTTAAAAATTTAAATATATTTGCAGATCAGATTTAAATAGTTATGATAGAGCTGACTAGTAGAGGTTAGATGGATAAGGGATGACCTTTCAGAGGTGCAGGGGTTGAGTCAGCTTTTCTGAAGGGGAAATCTAATTTCTGGCAATATTCTCTACAAATAGTATGGCCGAATTGACCCAAGCTTGGTTTCCTAATTAAGACCTCATTCCATGTATTTTGACTGGTCTTCTTTTGTATCAGATCCACTGACCTTTTTTAGAGATTTTCATTTATAAAAAGCTACTTTTCAAATATAGATCTGATCTTCAATAGATAATTCTAGAATTTCTTCTGAGGGATGGGACAGTTAGGGTTTCTGTCGTTCAAAGAAAACATATTATAATATAACCCTAAGAATTTTTGGACTCCAAGTCTACGTGCTAGGGAGTAAATATATTAGTTTTAAGAGCTTTAGAGCTCAGAGTTTTCCTGGCTTAGAAGTTATCTGTGGTATTTTTTTTGCCCTTTGATTTCTATAGTTTGTAATCTTTCATTGATATTCAGATATTGAAAAATCTTTTTGCGACATCTTTTCTATCCCTGGGCTTTCTTGTCTGAACTTCTCTTACTGAATTAGAATATATTGAATGAATTTTAGAGAAACATTGAATTCCCTGAGCCCTCTTTCTTTTTGCAATAGTGTGTACTACTGTGGATGATTTGATTTAGATGAGTTTGTGGATATTCTACAGTCCCCTGTCATTTTGTCTCATTCTTGTGCCGAATTTCAAAACTGAATATTTGTTTGCAAGTCATAGTCCGTGTCTACTTATAGTGAATATTCTATTGTTTGTGAAATTACTTCTTTCCCTAAATAACCTTTGTTTATCTCAAGCCTCTTTATGAAATACTTATGCAAGGCTATCTAGGAAGTTGTGTTCTATTTGTTCCAAGGTTTTATGTTGAGATTTGTCAATGTATTATGATTCAAGTTACCTTTAGTGTATCACCTAGTAGGATAATTTGTTTTCAGTTATTTCCCTTTCATGCATTCCTTCTATCCCTTTTCCCTCAATAATTTACTTTGATGTTAAGAAGAAAATTTTGGTGACATATCAAGAGGAACCAGCCTAGAACCCAGAGGTCTTGTATCAATTAGAAAAAGGTCCCACAACCTTGAGATGATTCCCATGTTACACTAGATTACCAAGACTACGAGAGCTTGGGTAAGGGTGCAAATCTAGGTGTCTAAAAGTTCTTTTTTCCTTGAATAGCCTCTATTTATATCAGGCCCCTCTATCAAATACTTATGCAAGCCTATCTAGGAAGTTGTGTTCTATTTTTTCCATGGTTTCATGGTGAGATTAGTCAATGTGTTATGATTCAAGTTACCTTTGGTGTATCACCTAGTAGGATAATTTTCTTTTAGTTATTTCCCTTTCATGCATTCCTTCTATCCCTTTTCCCTCAAGAATTTACTTTCATGTTAAGAAGAAATTTTGGGTGACATATGAAGAGGAATTGGCCTAGAACCCAGAGGTCTTGTCTTGGTTAGAAAAAGGTCCCACAACCTTGAGATGATTCCCATGTAACACTAGATTACCAAGACTATGAGAGCTTGGGAATGGGTGCAAATCTAGGTGTCTAACAATAAATTCAAACAATCCTTAACAAGTACCAAAACAAAATATATGTCCACACACCCTTTATGGAACCCTACAATATTTCACTGGTTTCCACTCCCCAAACTATCTGTATACTAGAAACTACAACCATGCCTAAAAATCAAGGTTTTGTTATGCCCTGCATCCCCGTCCCTACATTTTGTGTGCAAAATGTTGGGTCCCTCTTTTTCGCTTTCTGCTCTTGGCTCTTGCCTTGTCCTTTTTCCTTTTTTTTTTTTTCTTTGTTTTCCTTCTCTAGGTTTTCTTTCCTGCGCTGTTGGTTTTGTTTTTGTTTTTGTCTCTTATGTCTCCAGGACCCGGTCCTGGAGTTGGTCGTCCTTTGTCAGGAGCCAGACTCCAGACTCTGGGATCCTTCACAACAATGCCTTCTTTTCGTAAGAAGATATGGTTACATGGAATCCCTAGGCCCAAATTCTAGAGGTCTGTCTGTCCGGATTTTGAAGAAGGAAAGGTAACTTGCTTTTACCCTAGGTATAAATAGAAATTACCTGTCATTTTCACAATTATCATAATTAAAACACTTAAGCAATTTGAGCAATTTTAGAGTGATTTTACAGCGATTTAGCAAGAATCTAGTGCGAACCATTCTGAGTTGTTCTAAACAATTGTGGGTGGTTTGTGGTGGTAAGTGGTGATCATTTGATGGTAGGTACTGTTGCAAAGCATTCATGGAATGAGTTCCTTTCCTTGCCCTTCTTCATTTTCAGGTTGGTTCCTTCTTTCCTCTATGTTTTCCTGCTTTTGGTTTTTGTCTGGTTTTTGTCTGGTTTTTGTGTTCTCTTGCATTTCTATTTTGTGTTGCATTTCTTCCTAGTTCACCGCCCGTTGGTGGGTCAGCTCTGCCAGAGGGTTGTCCACCCTCTGTGCAGATGTAGGATAATGTAAAAGTTGTAGATGTTTGTACATTTTATGGTTTTGGTAAATAGTTTCTCTACGTTCTGTGCATATGTATATTTGGTGTATATTGTTGTATATCCCTTTGCTTGTCATGTATATGTCCTTCAGCTCTACTTAAGTTAGGTGTATATTCCATGTATATTTGTTTAGCATTTTGTCAAGCTTGCCATGCTATGTTTGTTTCCTATTCCTAATTTGCAAGCTTGCTTTGGGAAGAATACCGCCTGGTTGAGACTCGGCCCTCGGCTGATTTCAACCAGGTGGTTTTCTCTCTCCTTCGTAAACCAGCCTGTCCTTCATTTATGTCCCATATGTGCATTTAAATTTTTTCAAGTGGCTTTCACTTTTCATGCATTCAGACAGTTGGCTCTACCGCTGTCACCATAACTTTCATTTGTTGCATAGCCACATGGCCTCCACGTAGGTCTGATGGCTCACTTTTTGTGCACACCTTCCAACAATTAGTTTTCCAGACTCTGGGTCTCTTGCCGTCATCCAACTCACATCTTTCCTCACTAAGTGTGATGAGACCTCTGGGCCTAGATATTGGTTAAATTTCCAAGTTTGCAATATATATATACTTTTTGAGATTTTTGAACTGAGCTAACTTTTCAGGGAAAGCAAGCGCCACGGTGGTAAGATCTCCAGACCCTGTAATAATATTATTTTATCTATTCTGATGGTCACCTTTCCTTGAATATTTCCAGAATAACATACTTTTATCATGTCTAAAGGTTCTACATCTTTGCCACTCTTGACTCCAAAACTTCCTTCTACAGTTGTTACTAGAGCAGCTGTTAGGTCCAAGATAGAAAGGGCTCTGGAGAAACTGCCCCTAAGAATGAAATAAATAAAAGATAGCATCATCATGGGCTCAAAGATTGAGTCCAAAGTTCAATTCATTACTAACACCAGCATCAGGACATGGCCCAAGATGCAGGCCTTGGTGAAGATGATGTACATTCAGTGGTAGGCCGAAGATCCATTGGCCATTAAAATTGGGAATTCTGGGATTCTTTAGGCAGCTTATTTCCTGTGCTCAGTGCAGTCGCTAGAGCTTCTTCTTACACTTGTAGCATAGTATAATACATTTGTCTGGGCCGTTATGCTCACAGCCCTAGAGACAACTGGGTATCCCACCCTTATGATGTCTCTCAATGCCACAACTTTTCAGATGGGGTTGGGGGTTCCTCAATTTCACAGGCCAGCTGTAGTTACCAGATCAGATGCCTTAGCATAGTTTAAGTAGTCGGAGGAAGCGGCCTGTATATATATGAATAATCATTAGCTCAAGGTCTCGAAGAGGGATCCCAAGAGGATGAAGCTAGAAATCCCTAGGTCTGAATTTAAAGAAAGCATCTAGATGGGGATGATAGCATTATGCCAGGTCTTTGGGCAACCACATGCCCGATAATTCTCCAGGTGGATGTATTACTTCCTGCTTGGTATCAGCATGGGTGGGGAGAATTTTGACTGGGCTGCCATGATTTCAACCACGTGGATTTCCAATTCCTCCAGATGGTCCAGAAAAAGAAGTTTTACATGACCTCTTATGTTCTCTGGGCCCTGGCACAATAGTGAACCCACACCAATGGGTTACTCACAGAAGGTGTACTTGGGATAGCTCCAAGCTAGAAGGCCCCTTGGGATCATTTTCCATAGATTCAATGGAAATCCAGTTTCCCCAATTCTCACCAGGTAAACGACACCTTCGTTTACTACAACCTGCTCACACCCACCTGGGATGTAGGATACCACCTATCTACAGAGGTGATGGATTTGGTCTAGAGCTATGGCCATTATTATATATAGTTTCAATAGCATACATACATAAGGGTAACCAGATTCTCTGGGAAACCCTACTTATTACCCAAACATTGTGGGAACAAGATAGTTCTTTTAGAATATTGTAGGTAGATAATGGAGCTACATGCATTCTACACCTTGAAGAAGGTAATGTTGGTTGTATTCCTTGTTTTTGTTGTTTTACCTTGTCCCTTGTCCAGCCCCTGCAAATTTTTTAGGTTCCTTGCTTAACCCTTGCTCAAATTGTCAAAACCCTGCTAAAACCCTAGGCCTAATGTTAAACAATGTATTTTGAAACCCTCAGCCGTGTCTTATATTTCTTCATTACCTTTTTCAGTCACTT
>MU228029.1:393769-420589 GCA_018584345.1 Thuja plicata
GTAAAACCTGCCTGAGTAGTTGTGGAGCTCAAAAATGAAGAAGGATATTGTTTAGTCCTTAGCAATTAGGCTTTTCTTGTCTCTGAATCAGATTAAAAGGTAACAAGATTCAAATAGACATCTCAAGAATTATAGTTCATGCAAGAAAAATCCCTAACAGGTAACAAATATTCCATTCCCAATCACTTGTGGGAATTATTCATGTAGTCTGGCTACCGCCAAAGAAGTAGACAACGAACTTAAAAGCTATAACTTGGTAGAATTCTACCTGGCGCGGAAGTATTTTGATCCGCACAGAAAAATTGTGACGACACTTCCCTGGGCATTAGAGCCCCATCAATACGACATGGAAGACTTCTAGGAAGAATGCCAGGATAACATGGAGATCCAAAGCTGGCACTACTTTAGGATGACCGCAGGGATGATGGAAAGATTGAAGCTCCAGAGGTTTTTGGATGACTTGTCAGACGCTGGCTCCACAATAGATCCCCAGTACAAAGGAAAGGGGATTAATAAGTTGGCTCTCCCACCAGTAGACTGGAATTCCCAAGTTGGGCCCACCATTGAAGAGTTCACCTGCAATGTGGTCGAATGCAGCCATGCCTACTTTAAGAAGGTGTTCCCCGAGAGTGTCCACCGGGCTGCCCAGCTAATACCAAAGTTAAGCTCAGAGGCCAGGACTTCTTCACAAGGAGGAGATAAAGGGAAAGGAATAATGGAGACTCCAACTGCGTGAGAGGTCCTGATAAAAGAACAAATAAATAAATCAGTAGCGACCTCCTAACAAATGAGGGAGAATTTAATCACATAGCTAGCTACTCTGGTACTCATGACCGGACCAATTTATCCTCCCTCCTCCCCATCACTAGCAGCCTTAATGGTTAAGGCAACAGGGGTAGATCCAAAAGAACAAGCAAGACTAAGGGATGCAGGGCCACCCTTAGTCACTAAGAGAAAGAAGAGGCTTAACTAGAAGCCCAAGGTAGAGCCAGAGCTGGGGATGCCCCAGATCCCACAAATTGATATCCTTTCCTTCAACTCCCCAAAGTTGGAGAGGGAACTAGAGTCTATCAATGTCCCAACCAATCCTCCCCTACAGGATGAGTTTGATGATGTCTTTAGAACCAACGAGTTCAGGAATTTACATGGGGAAATTGAGCAGACAAAGGCCGAGATCCCCAAACAAGAAGAGGCTCTGGAACAAGAACCTATGTAGGAGCAGGAAGAATAGATGGAAGAAAAAGAGGAGACAGAACAAGAGATTGCCTCTAAAGTCCTTGAGATATAACACACGAGAGTGGACCAATAAGTGCAAAGTGAACAAATGGCATCCGCTAAGGGAACCAGACCTACGGGAGAAACTGTAACATCAGCTACCATATTCCAGATGCCACTCTCGAAGGTTACATTTGGGGAGGTAATCACTACAGCTCAAACACTAAATCTTGGCCCGATACCTCCCCTTTTACCAAAATATTTACTTACGAAGGAGGAAACTCCAATGATAGAGGCTGAGGAGGAACAACAACACAAAGAGGAAGAAACCCCTGGGGCGACTGACAAAGACCCACACATAGCCAAAGATATAGATGACAAGGCAGAAGATATAAATGTCACTGGGGAAAATGTTGCTGATGAATCAAAAAATATAGGGAAGGAGTCAGGAAAAACCCATACCACTGAAGAAGAACAAAAACAAGATATTAGGGAAGAACCAAAAGAACAAAATTTGGCTAATAAGCCACCCCTAGCGCCACAGTGGTTAGTAGAAACCAAGAAAAGGAAGGCCCCGCTGAATCCCAAATCTCATCTCTCCCTGGCTGAGATGATAGCTTAGGCCTAGGACCTACCAAAGGCCAAGAAATCCCAGACAGTTCATACTCTTCAAACCAGGTGGGGCGGAGAAACAGTTGCAGTGGTAGAAACATCTCCCCCAAACACTGATGAAGCAAGCATTGAGGCTGGATATTATAATATCACAGAGATATCACTGGGAGAGAGGGGAAAATAGGGTGAGTTAGACCTGTTAAAAGAAGTGGCTAAGGCAGTAGAGGCCTATTATGAAAAAGAGGCCCAAAGGCTCAAGGTGAAAAAGGAGAAAACTACAAACCTTATGGGGTTGCTAACTGAGCTAGCCTGACCTATCAATGTTATTCCTCTAGAGGCCTCCACATCTGATGCACCACTACTACAAAGTGAGATAGATTTTTTGTGAGCGATGAAGAAGAAGGCCCAGGCTGTCGATGAGTGGGTTGCTTGACAAGTAGGAAACATCTAGCATTTCCTAGTGTCCACCCTCCCAGACTTATATGCGGCTCACCATGTTTTGCATCAAGCCAAAACCATTATCAACATATGGGAAGGTGACATAAAAAATTATGAGACGTGGAAAGTAGAATTTGAAGAACTCCTCGGCCTTGAAGAAGAAGTGATTTTTGAGTCTAGAATTTTGGGGGAAGAGTCATTCAATTTTGTTAGAACCCAACACTCCAGACTTGACCTCACATTGGGGGTAATCAAGCAACTAGTGGGGACTTTGTGGGAGAAAATCAATGCAGTAAAATATTATTTTAATTTATATAAGTCTTTTGTCAGAAAGGTCTTCAGAGATGACCCATTCAGTACTGATACTTCCACGCCGGAGGAGTATGTCCTGGGGAAGTTTGATGAACTAATGGAATCAAGGTATCAATCCTCGGAGTGAGTAGATGGCACCCAAATGATAAGAATAAATCATATGGTACTTAGTGGCCATGATGCAGAAAAAATGGCTGATGAATTTAAGGGGAATGTTCTGGACCTGGGGGAACAGATTGAGGCAGCTAAGTACCGGCAGGCTGGTCTTAAAGAGATTGATGAAGATGGAATCTCCCATCTCCTCCAAACCTTCAATGACAATAAGCAATAGTAAAGATTCTTCAGAGGCCAGAGAAAATCATAAGTCTATTATATTCTTTATTCTTTCAGAATGTAAGTTCCCGGATCCTGGAGTCCCAGATCCTATTTTTTGTATTCTTTCAGTGACCCGTGTCCTGGTCCCCAAGGTCGACCAGTCACTTTTAAGTAGTTAATAAAAGTGGTCAAAGGTTGTTAGAGGGTAGATAGATACATCAAGGCACATCGGATTGACAAAGGGATTTCTGACAGATGAATTTCTCAAGGCACCGCTTTGGATGTACACTTGGCGCATTGGAGTCATGGCGCCACTTTTCTCATTTATCAGGCATGAAGCCTCGATCCCCAGGGGATCATATTTCTTCCTTTTCCTTCCCAGATCTCTTCTCGAGGCTGACTCTTCCATTCCATCCTCTTGTCTTATTCTTCTAACATGTCAGACCTTCTCCGTCTTGAGGTCTTTTGTAAAGTGGTGCAGGTAGTACCGGCCACTAGATATTATATGTTATGGAAAATATGTAAAATAGGGTTAGGGTTAGGGTTAGATGTAAATGTGTATAAATAGAAAGTCCAGCCCTATTCCAAGGGTCGGTTAAATTGATGATTTTGCAGTCCATAGTAATAGAGAAGCAGTATTTTCATTTCAGTTACAAAGCTCAATGCTCCTTGGTCTTTAAGCTTTTAGTAGTTAGATGCTCCCTTGGAGTCACCATTGTACCACACACCAGTTCTTGCTAGAAGGAATGTTATTGAAAAAGAGAGAGTTCTTGTAATGATGTTGTTGGCACTTTGTCTTCTAAGTTAACAGTATTTTATGTTTAATATTCTTCATGTCTTCTGCTCTGATACTTTAAGTAGATTAATGACCTCCTTTCCCTTGTTACTGATCAAATATGAACTGATGGTTGTGTATTTCTTCAGTATTTAGTGTAGTATATCAAAGCATTATTGATATATTGAATGTTTAAACATAACTATAGGTAGATGAAATACTTCTAACCCTGCAGGATTTTTTTCAATTTATTTGCTAAGTGTGAGAATGCTTGGAGAAACCTCACCTTCTTGAATCCCTAGAGAGAATGAGTTGAAGAAACCAACAATCCCCTTCAAAAATAGTCACATATCCCAACTGAGCCCTGCACTATTGAGACCTGACCCTCATGTTCTTGGAGGCCCGGGGAATCTCATTTTCCTGGATAACCTTTGCAGGTGAAGTTGGCCGGTACCCTAGTACCCGGTGACAACTTACATCTATTGGAAGACCTAATCACCAAAGTCCTGTCAATAGAAACTAGTGCTAGAAGGAGGGCATGAACTCATCCCCCTCTCAAGATTCCAATTTTACACCTCCTGAGGGTTCCCCAAGCCATAGTTTTAGGAGTCAGGCCTTCAATGGGATTGGGTCTTTCTCCCCAGTGAAATTTGAGAGAATCCTTAGATCAGCCCCAAACCTTAGAATATTTGTTGAACTCAAGCCTCTTGCTCAAAAGAAATGGACCTCGAATACCACACCAGCCACTATAGTCTGGGGGTCTATTACACCTCAAAATATCCAAACTTCCCAGACACTCCCAAGAACCAACCCTCAAACTACTCAAAATCTAGTTCCCCAAATGGCTTCCTACTTTGGTAACACTGGGTCCCCTATGGGAACTTTTCTGGGCACAGTCAATGACTTACCCTCACACCCAGAGAAGATTTTCCTATGATATGAGTAGTTAGGCTCATGAAATATAGAAGAACACTTACAGGCATACAAAGATTCCATGAACTGACACCGAATACAACATGAAGATGTTGTGACCTGGATGTTTCCCCTATCCTTGTGATGGAGTGAACTGAACTGGTACCTAAACCTTCTTGCCAACTCCATCAATAGTTGGCAGGACATGGAGGACACCTTCTTGGCTTCCTTTCATGTATATGTCAACCTAGCTTGGTCCCATAGCCAGTTCATCTCCATCAGAAAGGAACCAAATAAACCCCTTCCAGCATTCAATCACCAGTTCTAGTGCACCTTGAAGCGGTGCATGGGCCCTTTCATTCCATCCCCAAAAGTAACCATACAGACCTATCTCAATGCGATGGACCCCTTCATTGCCACTCTCCTCTGAAGAACAACCACTACAGGCGACCGAGATACTTTGGCAAAATTTTACAACCTAGCCTTAGAACTGTCTCGTGCCCTCAACAAGTCCCCGAGTGAGATTGGGCAGAGCACACCCTTCAACATGATCCTCGATGGAACTGCATACATCGGGGGATACAACCCTAATCTGGAAATGGGGGCCCCCATGATGGAAATGAATCCCCAGCCACCACCAATAGACTAGTAGGCCTGGTACGTTTACCCATCATAGACTCAGTCAATACCAGGTCTGAAAGTCTTCCCTTGGAATCAACCATAGCAGGCACAACAACCTTAGACACAACCACCTAGATTGCCCTTCTTTCAGTCATCCATAGCTGGAGGATTGCCACCCTCAACTCTGGTGAATACTATTGCCTTCCCAGGGAACTAACAACAACCATCACACTATGACACAAACACTCATTTGATTATTGAGATTGAATCCCTCCAGTGAATGTTGTCTACCCTGACTATGGACATAGGTCAGTTGAAGGTGGGGTCCTATGCACCCCATAATTCTAGTTCCCAGAGAGGGAATATTTTCTCCGGCCAATAAAACAACAATGTCGGGGGAAGAAACTTCAACAACAGGCCTTGGCCACATAAACAACAATGGAACAGTAACATGAACACCAAAGGCCCGCCTCTAAACCAAAATGCCAATCAAAGTGGTGCTGGACCATCACATTTCATACTAGTTGCAGACTTCTATCCCATGACTAATTGGTGTAGATTGCATGATACAGGCTCACACAATGAGGTAAACTGTGTCACGTTGGAGAAAGTTATCATGATTTCCTAGCTAGACAGACAACAATCACATGATGATACTCCCTAGAGCCTCCTATGCAAGAGTCAACTCATAGTGCACTCACCTATGAGACCATCTTCTTTGGATCCTCTGGAGAAGATGAAGAAGAATCCAAATTATAGGGATTCTTTGATGAATCGATTTCAACCTTCGAGTCCAATGCCTTCACCAACCCATGGGCTCCTTACATCACTCAGAGCCAGGATGGTAAAGGACCAATTTACACACTTCCACCTCCTACCAAGGATACTCCTCCATGGGACAATACAACTAATCAGCCTACCCCTCTAAAAGGTTTTATCTCTAACCAAGCGAAGGACCTAGCCGAGGGAAGCCACCAATTCCTGGGAGGAAGATTTGACATTACAAAGGTGTTAGAACAAACTACCACATCCATGACCTTGATGGAGGTTTTGTTGAACTGTTCTGAGTAGAAGAAGTCTCTTTTGAAGCTCTTGAGAAACCCAGAGGTTTTCAATCGCCCACGTAGAACTATCTCTTTTGAGGATGCCAATGCGGCTGTCTTACCAAGAAATAACAAAGATCCTCCCTTCCTACTAAGACTAAATATCCAAGGCAAAAATATACACAACTTCCTAGCAGACTCCAGAGCTTTAGGCAACATCATACCCATTTCCATATGTGAGAAGCTAAGATTTTGTCCCACCCCATCTAATGGCGCGGTGATTCAACTGGATAATACTACCATGAAAATGGTGGGGGAATTGAAGAACATCTGGATATAGCTCATCTAGGACCCTAGGATAGCCAGCATAATCAATATCTAGGTGGTGGACATCCTAGAGACTTATGGGATGTTATTAAGTCATAATTGGTCTAAATCTTTGAGCGGATACTTTTCGACCGACTTCTCCCACTTATGGCTCCCTTGGGAAGGAGAATCAAACAAGAGGTAGGTTGAAAGTAAACCCCGAATGAATTAGGCCCATACCAAAGTCAGGAGGGTTAGTGAGGTCTTCTTCTCTGATACTTCCCCCAGGGTGTACCAACCCTTTGAAATCTTAACATTTGATTTCACCCCCGGGGAGGATCCCATAGTTCTGTAGAGAACCCAGGACCTAGAAGAAAAGTTGTGGGTTGAGGTCGACTCTCAGGGTGCCATAGCAACCCTTGCTACACTCTTTTCCGGTACTTGGTGTCGAGTACACTATCAAAAATATTCAGATCTAGAGTGTGAACTTTGCCTTCCTATCACTACCCAGCACATCGATGCCTTCTAGAATAGAGAACACACAGTTGATTCTTTGGAGCCCAGTATTCCTATTGGAAGCACTTCTTTGGTGCCATTTCCTTAGGAACCTCAATTTCAAACCCCTCTCAAGGAAAAACTCACCCATACGCTAACAGTTCATGAGGAAGCTCCTCCCAAGTCTCCCAAAAGCAATCCAAAGACTACTCCCTCTCCCTAGCTCTAGACTGCAAATAATAATCTGTGGACCCTTAAGTTTGAAGGGTCTCGATCCAAACAAGGTTGTGGGGCCAGAGTAGAATTAATCAACCCACAAGGAAAATCCTTCCTCACATCCTACAAGCTGTAGTTGAACTACATGAACAATGTTATGGAGTACGAGGCTTTGGTCCTAGGGCTCCTATTTGCATTAAGGAAAGGGATCACCTGCCTCCAGGATCTGGGTGATTTGGAGTTGGTTGTCAAATAGGTTTGGAGTTAGCATACATGTCATGACAAAAGGCTGGCCACATATCGCAATCAGGATTGGAGCCTTATTGAAGATTTTGATGCCTTTGGCATTGATCTTATTCCTCGGTGACAGAATTATGTCCCAAATGCCCTCGTTGTTACCGCCAGCACACTTGAGCCCATGGCCGGCTCATGACTCTGGATATTTTTGGTTGAGATGATCCCCACCCTATCCATTCTAGATAATGTCACCCATTTTTAGGTTTTTGAGGACGATCAGCATATCCTGGCCTTCATGGCCAATATTGGTGTCTTTGAGGACCAGATAGTGGAGGAACAAGAACATGATGATACTGGATAGGGTGATGAAGATGATGGGATCATGGACCTACCCACTAACACCATCCCTAAGGGGATGGTCACGCTTGAATGTATCTTTGACTTGGACACTTGGGGCTGGGAAAAGATGTTATCCTCCTCCGAGGGATGAAAATTTAAGAAATTAAATATCAGCCAGCCCGGTGAAGAAAAGATGATACAAATTGGGACCTCCTGCTCCCCTGAAGAGAAGGGGAAGATTCTCATAGTTATTCGAGAATACATAAACGTAACTACATGGGGATATGAGGATTTGAAAACATATGACACATCCATTATGACTCATACCATCCCCTTGAAACCTGATGCTAAGCCTTTTCGGTAAAAGCAACAGCCGATCAACCCACTAATTGAGCCTCTGATTCATCAAGAGGTGGAAAAATTGTTGTCAGCCTGGATAATCTTTCTGATCTGGCATACTATGTGTGTTGCCAATTTGGTCCTAGTGAGAAAGAAGAGCGGTGAAATTTATCTTTGTGTGGATTTCCAAAACTTGAATAGAGCCTCAAAGAAAGATAATCACCCTCTCCCCTCATTGGATGAGGTGTTGCAGATAGTGAATAGATCCCAAATGATGTCATTCTTAGATGGGTACTCTGGATATAACCAAGTCATGGTTAAGTATGAAGATAGAGAGAAAATGACGTTCACCACCAAGTGGGAAATGTTTGCATACAGGAGGATGCCCTTTGGCTTGATTAATGCAGGGGCCACATTTTAAAAGGCCATGGACATTGCGTTTGAGGGCCTCATGAATCGGTGTAAAATCATCTACATGGTTGATTTGACCATCTTTTCATGGGACATGCGTGAACACTCTACCCACGTCACTCAGATCTGTAAGAGATGTCACCGGTATGGAATATCCCTCAACCCTAAGAAATGCATATTTGGGGTCACTAAAGGGAAGTTTCTCAGGCATATTATCTCCGAGAAGGGTATATCCATTCACCCTGAGAGAGTTGAAGTGCTGCTAAATTTTTAGATGCCCAGCAACATGAAACAGATGCGATCATTCTTTGAAAAGATCAACGTTGTTTGGCAGTTCATCACTAGATTCATCGAGATAGTAAAACCACTCAACAAAATGATGAAAAAGGATACCAAAATTGAGTGGAGTCCTGAAGCAAAGTGGGCATTCACCCAAATAACATAGATGATAATGGAGGCACCTGTCTTGGCTAGTCTGGACTACTCCCTCCCATTCTACATTTACTCCTTTCCTTCACCACATTCTTCCACAGCAGTACTGACTCAAAAGGTCAAAGGGGAAGACTGACCCATAGCTTTCATGAGCTCCCCCTTCAAGAATGCCAAAGTCTGGTATTCACCATTTGAAAAGCAAGCCTTTTCTCTTGTTTGCACCGTGAAGAAATTTTGGCATTATATTCTCTGGAGAAAGGTGCATGCTATCATCCTGGACCAGGCTATAAAATCTCTACTAATGTAGAATGAATTGGGTAAAATATGGGGAAATGGATGGTCATCCTCCAGGAGTACAACTTGGAAATGCAACCACTGAAGATAGTTTGAGGCCAGGGACTAAGTCGAAGGATGGCAGAAGAGACTCCCCACATAGAATGTCAGACTTACACAATGGAGTCCATCACTTGAGACTCATGGTATACTGATCTGGTATACTTATTGTTAAACAATAAATTCCCAGAGGGATTACCTCCCAATAAATTTTGTGCCCTATGGATGAAAATTGCTCACTTTATGATCAAAAACACTGTGCTTTGCCATAGGAACTATGAGGGAGTATACCTTCAGTGCATTGATAGAGACCAAGCTGCCAAGATTATCGATGAATCCCATGGGAAGTTTGGAACCAGGCATGGGTTAGCCGACACCACCACCCATCAGATTCTCTTGGCCAGATACTATTGGCCCTATATATTTAAATATGTTTACACTCACATTCAAAGATGCCACACTTACCAAACCATGGCGCACTGTGAGCATAACTCAGCTATGCCTTTACAACCAGTCTTTGAGGCTAGGCCCTTCACCCAATGGCCATTTTACTTTATCAGGGAAATCAACCCCAACTTGTCTGCCAACCATTGGTACATCCTGACTGCAACCGATTACTGCACCTGGTGGTCTGAAGCTATACCTTGTAAAAATAACATGACAGATGTAGTTATTAAATTCTTGGAAGAAAATATCGTCACAAGATTTGGAATGCCCTTTGCTCTAGTATGTGACAATAGTCTGGAATTTTCTTTGGCACAATTACTTGAGTGAACCTACATTCAGAAGATCACTCTGAAGTTCTCTAACAACTATTACCCCCAGGGGAACGATGTTGCTAAATCTATGAATAAAAATCTACTTGAAGTGATCAAACACCTGCTAGAATAGAATCCCCAAGATTGGCACCAAAATTTGAGATTCTCCCTCTAGGCAGATCGCATTTGAATTAAGGCCACCCTAGGAACATCCCCATTCTATCAGGTTTACGGCCAAAACCTAGTATTCCCAATCAACTTACATATCCCAGTTTTGCAATTTATGCAGGAATTTGGTAACTGGGATAATATCGTAGAGGTTTGGCTCCTAAACCTGGTGTGGATGGAAGAAAAATAAGATGCATCCCTTGAACATTTCATGCATCATCAAGTAGTGGTAAAGAGGTGGTTTTACCATAGAGCCCAATACAAGGCTTTTCAAATTTCAGACTTGGTCCTGCTGTGGGACAAGGCCCGGGAGAAGAAAGGCAAGCACACCAAGTTCCAATGGATTTGGCTCAGACCATACCTAATCTCATAGATCTGCATGGAAAATACCTACCGCCTTAACACCATGACTGGAGAACTTGTCCCATTGCCTATCAATGGACAGTTTGTCAAACATTATTTCAAATAAGGTTGGTTCGCCCAAAGTTCTACTTTATGTAAAGTTTCTGGCTTGTAAATACTTTTTTCCCGGTGCCTTGTTCGGAGGTACCTTTCCTTGTAAATAGTCTTGCATCCCTTTTTTCTTTATTTTCTTTTCTTTTCTTGTCTTATTTTTAGTTTCCAGTGTTTTTCTCTCCTTTTTGTAAGGGTTGGAATGCTTTGCATAACATCTGGTCTCCGGGATATTGTCTTTAGCACGGTGAACTTAAGAATCTATTATTAGGATGGTAGAATTGGTCTGGTCTCCAGAGTTATTTTATGAGTTTGGTAGTATATTATGAGTAATCTTCATTGGTTTTATTTCCATAATTCTGGTAATCAGTGAACTAAAATAAGGAACAAGTAATCGGACACATAGAGGGTAGATCGGTTCCACTAAGTTGGTTGACCCAATTCTGAACTTTTAAAAGATTCTTTTTGAGTTTGGAGTTTTTCTCCCCCATTTAGTATACTAAGGTGGGTAGAATGGTGAAAGAAGTACCACCATTAAATTTAGCTAAGCTTAAGCTTGAATGTGAAAGAAGTACCGCCCTCCCACCCAGAAACATACAAAATAACAAGAAAAAGAAATTGGACAAAACTTTGGTCTCCAGGGGAAACGAGAAAATCTGATGACTTCAGGGTTCGATATACGTAATACCTCTTCCCTGCTTCTCCCAGAGGTCATTGGCTTGGTTTCCTTCCAAAGCACACACTTCACCACTAATGAAAAGATCATGGACTAAATCACGTATGGTCAGATTTCCTTAGACATGTTACACTCTGCATGTAAGATACTTCGAGTAATGATTTGTTCCAGTTTTGCTAACCAGAGATTCTGTAGTTCTCGAATGCGCTAAGGCATTCATCCTAGATAGTTTCCATTTGTTATTCCCTGCATCCCCGTCCCTACATTTTGTATGCAAAATGTTGGGTCCCCCTTTTTTGCTTTCTGCTCTTGGCTCTTGCCTTGTCTTTTTAGTTTTGTTTTTTTTTCTTTTTTTTTCTTCTCTAGGTTTTCTTTCCCACGGTGTTGGTTTTGTTTTTGTTTTTTTCTCTCGTGTCTCTAGGACCCAGTCCCAGAGTTGGTCATCCTTTGTCAGGAGCCAGACTTTGGACTCTAGGATTCTTCACCATAAAGCCTTGTTTTTGTAAGAAGATATGGTTGCATGGAATCTCAGGGCCGAGATTCTGGAGGTCTGTCTATCTGGAGTTTGTGAAAGGAAAGGTAACTTGCTTTTACCTTGGGTATAAATAGAAATTACCTGTCATTTTCACAATTACCGTGATTAAAACACTTAAGAAATTTGAGCAATTTTACAATAATTTAGCGAGAATCTAGTGCAAACCATGCTGAGTTGTTCTAAACAATTGTGGGTGGTTTTTGGTGGTAAGTGGTGATCATTTGATGGTAGGGGTTGTTGTAGAGCGTTCGTGACACAAGTTACTTTCCTTTCCCTTCTTCATTTTTAGGTTGGTGCCTTCTTTCCTCTATGTTTTCCTTCTTTTGGTTTTTGTCTGATTTTTGTGTCCTCTTGCGTTTCTGTTTCTATTGCATTTCTTCTGCCACCCATTGCTGGGTCCGCTCTACTAGAGGGTTGTCCGCCCTCTATGCAGATGTAGGATAATGTAAAAGTTGTAGATGTTTGTACATTTTTGGGTTTAGGTAAATAGCTACTCTGTGTTCTCTGCATATGTATATTTGGTGTATATTGTTGTATATCCCTCCGCTTGTCATTTATATGTCCTTCAACTCTTCTTAGGTTAGGTGTATATTATGTGTATAATTGTTTAGTAGTTTATCAAGCTTGTCATGCTGTGTTTGTTTCCTTTTCCTAATTTTCAAGCTCTCTCTAAGAAAAATACCGCTTGGTTGAGACTCAGCCCTTGGCCAGTTTTAATCAGGTGGTTTTCTCTCTCCTCCATAAACCATCCTATCCTTCATTTATGTCTCATGCACACATTTAAATTTTTCCAATAGGCTTTCACTTTTTGCACATTCAGACAGTTGGCTATGCCACCGTCAACATAACTTCCATTTATTGCATAGCCATGTGGTGTCCAAATAGGTCTGACAGCTCACTTTTTGTGCACACCTTCCAATGGTTAGTTTTTTGGACTCCAGGTCTCTTGCCATCGCCCAACTCACATCTTACCTTACTAATTGTGAGGAGACCCCTAGGCCTGGATATTGGTTAAATTTCCAAGTTTGAAATATATATATACTTTCTGAGATTTTTGAACTGAGCTAACTTTTCAGGGAAAGCAAGTGCCACAGTGGTAAGATCTCCAGACCCTGGAATAATATTTATTTTATCTATTCTAATGGTCACCTTGCCTTGCAGGTTTCAAGAAAAACATACTTTCATCATGTCTGAAGCTTTCACATATTCACCACCTGAGAGTCTGGAACTTCCTTCTACAGCGATTACTAGAGCAGCTGTTAGGTCTAAGATAGAAAGGGCTCTAGAGAAACTGCCCCTAAGCATGAAATACATAAAACATAGTGTCATCATGGGCTTAAAGATTGAGTCCAAAGTTTAATTCATTACTGACACTAGTGTCAGAACATAGCCCAAGATGCAGGCCTTGGTGAAGATGATGTACATTCAGTGGCAGGTCGGAGATCCATTGGCCATTAAAATTGAGAATTCTAGGATTCTTAAGGTAGCTTGTTTATCGTGCTTGGTGCACTTGCCAAAGCTTATTATTACACTTGTAGCGCACTAAAAATACATCTGTCTGGGCCGTTATGCTCACAGCCCCAGAGCCAACCCGGTATCCCACCCCTATGGTGTCTCTCGACGTAGCAACTTTTTAGATGGGGTTGGGGATTCGTCAATTTGGCAGGCCAACTTTAGTTACCAGATCAGACACCTTAGCATAGTTTAAGTAGTTGCAGGAAGCGGCCCATATATATATATATATGAATAATCATTGGCTCGAGGTCCCGAAGAGGGATCTCAAGAGGATGAAGCTAGAAATCCCTAGGTCTAAATTCAAAGAAAGAATCCAGATGGGGATGATAGCATTATGTTGAGTCTTCAAGAAACCACATGCCTGATAATTATCTGGGTGGATGTATTACTTCCTGCTTGGTATCAGCACGGGCGGGGAGAATTTTGACTAGGCTACCATAATTTCAAGCCACATGGATTCCCAATTCCTCTAGATGGTCCAGAAGAAGAAGTTTTGCATGACCTCCTATGTTCTTTGGGCCCTAGCACAACAGTGACCCCACACCAATGGGTTACTCATAGAAGGTGTACTCGGGATAGCTCCTGGCTAGAAGGCCCCTTCGGATCATTTTCCATAGATTCAATGGGAAGCTAGTTTCCCCAATTTTTGCCAGGTACACAATGCCTTCATTTACTACAACCTGCTCACACCTTCCCGGGATGCAGGATACTGCCTATCTACAGAGGTGATGGATTTGGTCTAGAGCTATGGCCATTATTATATAAAGTTTCAACAACATACATACATAAGGGTAACTGGATTCTCTGGGAAACCCTGCTTGTTACCCAAACATTGTGAGAACAAGATAGTTCTTTTGGAATATTGCAGGTAGATAATGGAGCTACATGCATTCTATGCCTTGAAGAAGGTAACAAATATTCCATTCCCAATCACTTATGGGAATTATTCATGCAGTCTGGCTACTACCAAAGAAGCAGACAACAAGATTAAAAGCTATAACTTGGTAGAATTCTACTTGGTGTGGAAGCATTTTGATCCGCACGACAAAATTGTGACGACACTTCCCCGGGCATCAGAGCCCCACCAATACCATATGGAATACTTCTTGGAAGATTGCTAGGATGACATGGAGGTCCAGAGCTGGTACTACATTAGGATGATCACAGGGATGATGGAAAGATTCAAGCTTGAGAGATTTTTGGGTGACTTCTCAAATTCCGACTCCACATTAGATCCCTAGTACAAAGCAAAGGGGATGTTAGGGATTTTTCTTGTATGAATCATAGTGCTTGAAATAATCACTTGAATACCATGCCAACTAATACTGATTCAGAGACAAGAAAAGCCTAAATTCTAAGGACTACATAAGGTCCTTATTCATTTTGAGCTCCACATATACTCAGGCAGGTTTTACCTCTTATGATTGTTGTTTACACAGTATTCATTGATGTCGACACTGATTTGTCATGTATCTTTATTGAACCAACTTATGAATCACCTTGCAAATAACCAAGCATAACCAGATGCAAGATATAACCATACAAACCATGGCTGTAAGCATAACAAAAATCAGTGATACAAGGATTCTCATCCTTCTTCCTTTTCTTATAGGAGGGATAACCTAATGATTCACTCTCTGAGGAATCACTATAATGGACACTTTCCTGCTGACATAGGTCCTTAACAAGTTCAGTTTGTTCTTAGTAACAAAGTATTTTGATTTAATTGGTTTTGATAGCTTGGAATATCTTAGACACAGATAGATTATCAGAATTTTTTCTGGACCAGTGCCTATCCTTTGGGCTATAGACTCAAAATAAGAAAAGATATCACAAAAACAATACACAGTAAGCTGCCTTACAGCTCACATGCAATTCAGGTAAATTGCATTACAAACTACCCTGTCACCTCAAAACTATTGTATCAAATCCTTAAACAAAGCAGTATGCTCCTCGAAATTACTTACAAAATTTAGTTCTTTCCTTAAAAGAAACTTGCAAATAATTAAATGGTTACCTTATAACCAGAATGTTTCAGAATACCTTGTAAACTTAACATAGAAGAACATACACACAGGGTAAAGAGACAACAATAGAGGAGAGTAAAATTGCACCGTATATTATTTATATGATCCATCTTTTTCATACATGAAAGATTATACAGCTTCAAAAGATAAACAGAAACCCAGAAGATCTGAATTCTATAATATATTATCTCTTTCTCCAAAATGTTCCAACATCAAAGACCCTTAACAATTACAACTCTTTCACTATATATAGGTTTTATGACCATCTTGGAATCCCTTAAGGATGCAAAAAGATTCAGATAGTCATAAATACCTAACCCTAAAGTTACAAGAGAGACAAAATAAAGAGAGAGAAGAAGTGGTGAAAGGACTCAGTCAAAAGCCGTAAACAGATATTTCTTGTTCTTCTCCTGATCTAGCGACTGCAATCAGATTTGTAGATGGTAGCTGGTAATATTTATGTCAAGTCCAGATAGTTGTGCTCGCCTACTCACCTACATCCTTCTTTTGTAATAACTATCCATCATGTCTATGAACAGTGCAGTGCCAAGTGTTTACCTTACTCATCGTCCGAAATTTCTTCTTCAACTATAGGCTTCTTTTTCTTTGGTATATTCATGACTTCCCAAGCCTTTACTTCATCGTTTGATGGCTAGTTGAAGTCCTGAGTACACTGCACCTGCACCTTTTGCCTGTCCCATTGAGCATCAGTGATGTTCTTGACATCAAGTAGGAACTTGTTGATATCTATCTCTACTTTAAAGGCTTCATCTAATATCTTATTAAATCCCTCTATATCAACCTCAGTTCCCAAAAGAAAAGCCTCTTCATTAGGCATCTTGGTGTCAAACTCATTTTTCTAGGCATCTATAGCCTTTACTTGGTCATCTTCTCCTCTTTATGAAGGAACAAACCTATTGAAATCACTTGAAAAGAGGATCAGTTTTAACTCTATCTGGTTCAACTTTCCTTTGAAGAATGAGAGAGAAATGTTAACTCTTTTGATCTCATCTTTGACCTCTATGACTATTGGAGGAAAATCTGGTCTTATAGCTTGTAGAGATGACAACTTCTCAAACAAATTTTCCCTAGCATACCACTTTGTGAAGTAAGGGTTTAGAACAACAAGGTACCTCATTACCTCAGCATGCAATGCTGGCAACTTATTATAAGTATTGACTACAACATCAGCTTTATATTTTAGAATTTATATTCTATGTTGTAGTATGCCTTTCAATGCCTTCAAAGCTATTGCATTTCCTTTTTCTTCATCCACCTTTTGTTCCACAGCCTCTTCTGACCTTGGCTTGTCTTCAATCTGCATTGGTGGTGGTTGTGTTGGTACATACACTACCTCAGGCTTTGCCTCCAATTCATCTGTTAATGTTTTGATCATCTGATCCCTCTGGTATAATTGTATGTGGCACATGTCTCTATCCTTAGATAGTGCACTTATTTCCTCCAACAAAGTAGCATATCTTTCAGACAATTGCTTTGTCTTGTCCTCATTCAATTGAGCCTAGTGTGTCATGATTTGGGAGATTTATAAGTCCCCTATATTTTGCACAGACCACGCCATCTGATTCCCCACCATATTTTCCTGAATATTCACTAATTGGGGCTTCTGGTCTTTAGGGCTTAAACTCCACATTGCAAAGGCTTGAGACTTTGGGCTATACACAAATCCTTTTATCATTTCTCCTACCTGGACCTCACTTTCCATTTTAAGATCTGGCTACTTCCTGATCTGATCTATAATGAAAGCAGAGGGTAAATCCCATCCTTCAGCCAACAATATCCCGCTTCCTAGCACCATCTTCCTAGCATCCTTTGGATAAATATTCTCATTCTCAGGATCATAATTTTGTAATGCCACTAGGGCTTCATTTTTAATTGTTTCTTTTTCATCCACAGTTAATTGGGATTTGAGCTGCTTAGTTTTATGCCACCTCAGGAAGTCTTTAAACTCCTCTATTTTTATAAAGCTGTCATCATCTACAAACTTTTGCTGCTGCAGCAATCTTTCATCAACACAAGTCCTCAGTGGGATCTCAACTTCATCTTCTGGATCAGGCCTTTGCTTCTTTTCTTGTCTGATTTCTTTTCTCAGGTTATGATCATATAACCTAGTACCAGGTACTAAGGCCTTAGCCTTATCCTTTTTCTTGCTCTGTCCTTCTCCTGAAGGCTATACTAACTCCAATTTCTGCCTTTTGGCAGCAGGCTCCTCTATATCAGTAGGCTGAGTAGCAACTATTAAATCTACAATGTGTTCTTTTTCTCCTTGCAACTGTGGGATCTCAGCCATTTCTTGCCCTGAGGCTTGTTGTGGTGGAGGAGACATGGGAGGACATGCATAATCACTGTCATCACCACTCTCATATTCTGATTCTGAATGCTCAGGTGACTGAGCACCTTTCTTGTCAAGGACTGTATCCAATTTCTCTACTAGCACATAGTAGTTATCTATCATGGCTTTAATCCTATCAAAATACATGAGGTCAGGGTAAAAACCCGCAAAGGATAATCCATTTCTCTTTATTTGTGTCTGCAGCTTCAGCAATTCCTGGATTCTCGGTCTGCTCATGTGAATGTCATCTTCATCCAAGTTGTTCCTTGTTGCATCTTCCTCTATGCATTCACAGTGGACATTGGTATTAGGGATGGTAGGAGTATACAACTTCCTGACCCCTGCCATGAAGCCTTCTGGGTCAATGTACCTATAAGGGGCTGCCCCCATTCTGTACTTCTCCAACCACTGACCCACTTCATCTATGACATTCTTGCCAATTGTAAAGTTAGAAATTTTAAACTACCTAGGGGTGATAGTCCGCTTTTTGTGCGGTGCAAATTACTCATTTTCTGTTAGCATCAACTGCCAAATGAATTCCATAGCAGCTACTCTTGCAGGCACATGATATGGTAATAAATGAGGTGGGTGAATGCACCCATATACTCTGATGATGGTGAAATTATCCTCCAAGAAGAAATCACCCCAGTTATGATTTCCAGGCCAATTGTCTAAATACTCACAGGGCCTGAGTAGTTGTATGACCTTCAAAGGGACTCTAGTCCTGTTTATTCCCAGACTCTATATAATTGGATACACAATCCAATTTTGAAAGGCATAGTAGTCACAATTCCTAGAAGTATAATTCCAAACCCTGATCCAGAACTGGATAGGATTTGGTGCTACTTGATAGAATCTCCGAGGAGATAAATCATGCACATTCATAATCATAAAATTGAAATATAAGAGGAGATGCATTATGACTGAATAATGCAAAAACTTTGGCTCCTCCTCCTTGGGATTTTTGAGTCTCTTCTGGGTTGCAACAAAACCCTCATGCATTTCATCAATTATGTGTTGTATATAATCATAGCTAGTGCTTGAATGCACCTCTTGCAAGTCTAATACCATCATTAAAATGCCATGACTTATTCTCTCTGCATCTCCATCTATCCCTAGCACTTTGCAAAGGGCATAAGCATTATACTTTATGTAGAAGTGTAGGTCCTTATAATAATATGGATATGGCTCAACCATAGGACCTAAGTAATTTTTCAATTCTTTTAACATATGCTTCTGTAGTAAGCCCTTTGCAATACCAGGCTTGGAGCTATACCTCTTTTCTTTCTTTTTTATGTCAATTTTAGTAGACATAGTACTGAATAAGCCAAAGGCTTGCATAAATGAGTTCCTGTTTAAAATTAGCAGGGCAGTGCCATCATCACTTTTGATGGTATTTGTCAAGGCATCATAGTGATTTGCTAGGTCTATAAATAGGTCTATATCTAAGAAGACATCAGGAACAAGCAACCTAGCTAAACCACATGTCCAAGGGTTTGACACTGGTATAGGTTTATCAGAGTTTTTATAGAAGTAGGTGAAGAGTGAGTAACCTGTTGTGCCCGGTGTCACAGCATCTCGAATGTCCTTGTACTCATCCTTGAAAACACCAGCATCAACCTTCTTATTCTATGTTGAACCGGGTAGGAGACGCAGAAACTCATCAGAGAAACTTGCTTTTCCTTTATGTTCCTCTCCAGTCCCTCCACTTGTTGAAGCAACACTCCCAGCTCCACTCATGTCTGCAACACGCTAAATCCCCTTTTCTCTTACTGATATTGAAACAAATCTACCTCTGATATCAACTATTTGTTCTGTGCACAATCCCCTGCAATTTAGAACTCTCTGATCAACTTTGGATTCACTGCAACTAAACAGAATATCACTTTCTCTAAAAACCTAGCAACTTGGCTCTGAAATCTGAAAACACGATAGAGGCAAATGAATGCACCATCAACTATTTATAGCTATCATTCAGAGTACATAGCTCATAATTTAGAAACATCAGTTTTGTCATTAAGTCAACATGCTATGAAGTTGAACAAAAACCTAGCCGTAGTTTCTGAGGTTGACAGGAAATCAAATTTTCAAATATGAATCCTTGGAACAGTCATAAAATGTTTAAGAGAGCTAACATGTCACCTTCTGATTCGTTATCGGTCATACATCTTAGCTACCCCTTTTGCACTGTGATCAAAATATGGGCCTGTGATTGGTTGCTGAGAGATTTACTTTGTCACATCAATAAACTGCCACCATTTTTCAGATTTTATGATTAGGCGACCACGCGACTGCATTAAGTCTCTTTGTCACAGGCTTCTATCTTTAACCATGGTTCCATCTCAAGACTTGGCGACAATGCACTTTCATAACCTCAGCTAACCCAAGTCACAATCTGGTGATCAGGTGACACAACTGAAATCATAGTAGTGTGGAGTTAAGACTAACTCATCTTTCTTTCTGAGACCTAGCGACTAGCCGTTATGCTTAACCTTCATATTTATCTCCCTGGTCGCTCAGTCACGCCACTTAGTACTCCATATTCATCTTATGTGAAAATGAGCAAATGCATCTGATCTTTATTCAGTCACCTACTCACGAGCTAAAAAAATCCTATTCTGTCACTGACTGCGAGTGCGCGACTGCTTCATTTTTTCCTCAGTCGCCCGCTCGCGAGCTATTTTCATTTTATCCTTATTGACTAGCGACCGAGCGAAGTGTTTCCTTTTTTAACTCATCGCATCCTCGCGAGTTATTTTTTGGTCGCCTCAAAACATCAGCGAGTGAGCGAGGCTTTGAATGATTCCTTTGTCACTGGGTCACAGAGTATTTGATAAACAACATAAATTTACAGTGACTGTGTGATGTATAAACTTTAACCCATCGCTGGCTCGTGGACCTATAGCTCATCTTTCTTAAGATATCGCGACTGCATGAATTACACTTTCAAAACATTGAACTCCCTCAATTGCACACAAAACACAACTAGGCAAAAGCAGATCGTGAGTGCGCGATGATCTCTTATTGGCAGCTTGTCGCCCAGTTGGGAGGACTTTTCCTTAGGACACTTTTCTTCTCAGACTCTACAACCACCGTTAGATCTTCTGATTCTTTCATCTGACGGCTGGTGCTTAATCACTATATTATTTTGCATGCCCTTAAACCATTCTCAGACTTTGCGACTAAAGGCTACACACCCTAGTCTCGTAGTCGCTCAATCCACTTTCTCCTTCTGGCAACCACTTGACAATCCTTAGCATCCATCCGGCTTATGACACATGTCACTTGATCATTTGTAATCTTCCTACATATTGAAGAACTGAGTCATTATCTTTCTCTGGCAACATCCCGACTAAGCAATACTATAAACTTCAAACGGTCAGTCATGAAGTCTAAGTCAAAATCCCTTAACCACCTTTTCATTTTGAGACCTCGTGACTAACTGCCTGACTTAACTGTTAACTTTGGCTTGATTTGGCGATAACGCAACATAAGGTAATCGCTAAGTCTGAGAACATTTTTCTAACTGTCAAGAATTTCACGCGATCACCCGACTAAGAAGTGGGTCCCATCTTTACAAAGACTTATAACATAACTATTCCGCGACTACCCGACATGAAAGAAATCGCTGAGTCTCAGAAGGCTGAAGGAATATTCTAATTTTTAACAAGACTATGCGACACAATGAAAATGCAAAGTCAGGAAGGCAAACGGAATATTCAGCTGGGATAACACGACAAGGTGATTCAAATTAAAACACATGCCTTTAGTGAATGGGAAAAAGTAACAGCAAAAAAGAACGCCAAGACTTAGGGTTTAAATTTCATCGTTTAAGACTTGGAAGACCTATGGTTTTTAGGGTTTTTGGCAAATTGAGCAAGGTTTAAACTTGAAAACCTGAAACTTGAGATGAGGTAAGGCTATACTGAACATGAGATAGCTACACTGAGCGCATCAGAACATAGAAAGCAGAACAAGGAGCCAGGAAAATTGCAAAAATAGGAAATACAACCAACAGTGGCTCTAACTGAGGATAGTTAAATACAAGTTTATACTGAGAACCACAAAATCTCTGGTTGCAGACCACAACTTCTAACGGAGAAAAACCCTAAAGAAGAAAGGGAAATATGTACAGAATTTACAAACAAGGGACAAGGAAAGGAGAATATAATACAAACTTACTTGTGCACCTTGAACCTTTACTCAAAGTAAGGCTTCAAAAACTGCCCATGCACAGGCAACTCAAAGAGATCTCCTTCCATATTCTTCAATAATTATGAGTTTTTGCCAAATTTTTCTGCAATAATAAATGGTCCCAGCCACAAAGACTCAAAAATTTTATGCTTACCTTCATCCTCTGCCCTTGCATTCCATTGGAGAACTAGATCATCTATTTGGAATTTTCTCTTAGTAGCCCTCCTGTCAAAAAAGATATTTCATTTGCTGTTGCAGCTTCACATTTTCTTTTTGACTATTTCTCCTTATCTCATCCAATTCATTTAACTGCATCATTCTATTTTGCATATTGTTAGAGAGATCTAAATTTTCCTCTTGTATGTATTGGCAAATGGGAAACAAATTGTTGATAGGCAATCTTTCTTATAAAGCATACACCAACTCAAAAGGTGATTGACCAGTTGCCTTCTTGAGTGTTATCCTATCAGCCCAAAGAGCTAATCTCAACTTTGTATGCCATGTCCTTTTGTTTTGTTCCAGAGTCCTTTTCAATATTTTCAAAAGGATTTTATTGCTAGACTCAGCTTGTCCATTGGCCTGTGGATGATATGGGGATGAATATGATATTATAATCCCATACTGCTCACAGAAACTTGTCATTTCCTTTGACCTGAAACTCATAGCATTATCCATTATTAATTTACTAGGCACTCCAAATCTGGTCAGGATATTTTCTAACAAAAATTTAGTTACCACCTTACTAGTTTCTTTCCTTGTGGGGATAGCCTCAATCCATTTAGTAAAGTAATCTATGGCAACTAAAATCCAACTGTGTCCTGCACTAGATTTTTCCTGAAATTCACCAATAAAATCAATACCCCATACAGCAAAAGGAGCTTCAGTGCTCACTGGGTTGAGTAACAGAGCACTTGCAAACTTCAATTTATTGGAGAACCTCTTACATGGTTCACATCTCCTAACATGCGTGTAAGTATCCTTGAACAAAGTAGGCCAATAATATCCTTCCCTTAAAATTTTATGGGCAGTGGTCTTAGCAGAAAAGTGACCTCCACACTGTCCTTCATGCATTTCAATTAGGACTTTCTCAGCTTGATGTTTGTCAAGGCATAGCAATAGAACACCATTTTTATCTTTCCAGAATAAATCTCCTTGAATTAAAACATATCTTTGAGCTTGAAATTTCAAACTCCTCTTTTGATTGTCAGACAAATGATCAGGACATTTAGCATTTTTGAGAAAAAAGACAATATCAGTGTAATAGGGTTGTCTCTCTATACTAGTAATGGCTTGGTCATTTGCTTCTGTTTGATTTGTTTGCACAAGATCCACGTTCTCCTCTATCATAATTTTGGCCAAGCCTTGACCTCTTACCAACTTGGTAATATTAATATCCAAATTGAACTCCTGAATCCTTGTAATCCATTTGCATCTCTTACCAGTGACCTCTGACTGTGTAAGAATATCTTTTACTACTGAATGAGGAACATAGGCCTGCACCTTGGCACACACCAAGTAGGGCCTAAAAGACTTCACAGCCTTTACCAATGCATAGGCTTACTTCTCCATTATATCATAATTAAGTTCTGCAGCTTGCAAGGATTTACTATAAAAGGCTACGGGGTGTTCAAATCCTTGCTCATCTTTCTGAAGCAAAATTGCAGCAATTGTATGAAATGATGCAAATGAAAACAGGGAGAAAGGCTTAGTGTAATCCGGAGATTTCAACACTGGAGTTTCCTGTACTGCCTTCTTTATCCTTTCAAAAACTTATTGAGCCTCATCATTCCAAACAAACTTAGTATCATTTTTCAGTAATTTCACAATGGGCTTGACAATATCAGCAAAATTGGCTATAAATCTTCTGACAAAATTAATCTTTCCTAAGAAAGATTGTACACCTTTCAAGTTTTTTGGAGAAACAACTTTCTGAATTGCTTCTACTCTTTCAGGGTCTATTCTTACCCCTTCCCTGGACACTATATGTCTGAGCAATTTTCCTTCTTTAACTACAAAATGACACTTCTTAGGGTTTAATGAAACACCATATTCTAATGCTTTATTAAAAATCTTACCCAAATGATCACAATGATCATTAGCCCTCTTAGAATATGCAGTTAAGTCATCTTGGTAAATAACCATGAATAAATCAATAAACTCTTTGAAAGCAACATCCATGGCTCTCTAAAAAGTTGCACCTACATTTATTAAACCAAAAGGCATCCTGATATAATCATATGTTACCCAAGGAGTAGTAAATGCAGTCTTGTATTGCTCTGACTCTTTGAATAGAACCTGGTTGTAACCTAAAAAACCATCCATCATTGACAACAATTCACAACCAGTTACCTTATGCAACATTGCCTCCATGTTTGGCAGTGAGTAATTATCTTTCAATGAAGCAATATTTAGATTTCTGAAATCAACACACAATCTGATGTCACCATTCTTCTTCCTGACTGGCACTAAATTTGATACCCATGTTGAATGCCTAATAGGTTGAATTATACCAGCATCCTTGAGTTTCATCAATTCCTACTGCATTTTGGGAGCCAACAAGGGGTTTATGGGTCTTTGCTTCTGTCTAAATGGTTTGACATTTGATTTTAGAGGAATCTCATGTTGGAAAAGGTCCTCTCTATATGCCTTCAAGTCCTCATATGACCAAGCAAAAACATGCTTGTATTTTCTCAGCAATCTGATCAGGTTTATCCTTACATGAGAGTCCACACCTTTTCCTATATAAACTATCTGAGGACTATTTTCTGATCCTAAATTCACTTCTTCCAGATCCTCAACATTGACATTGCTTATCTTGGCTGAATCATTTTGTTTACTAACAAACAATTCCTTGAGTTCAACCAAACCCCTAGGAATCTGATTAGAACTCAATTGAACAACCTCATTTCCAAAGATGTACTCTTTTCCATTATCTGATTCTAATAAGGAACTACAATCTATGCTCTAGTTTTCATACTGATCTAAACATTGCATGAACCTTAGAATATCTTGATCATCTTGGAATACTTTCTAGTTGTATATGTTATCTGGGACAACTGGTCTTGTTTTAACCTCGAGTATTGATACTCCATGTAAGGTCAAATCATCATTTTTCAAAGCAACATTTGCTAGGAAATCATCCATAATATTCTTTGACCTTTCCAACCATATTATGTTAAAAGCATCAAACATCTCAAGTTGATCCCAAATAGCATGTTTGTACATTTTCAATCTGTCATTTTTTATAGCATATTTGGATCTAACTTGTGCTATCACTAACTCAGAGTCACCCTAAACCTTTAAACATTTTATACCATGTTTGATAGAAATTTTAAGTCCTAAAAACAAGGCCTCATACTCTGTAGTATTATTAGTACACTGAAAAGCCAGCAGAAATGAGTATTTAAAAGTTGTACCTGATGGGGATGTCAATAATACTCCTGCCCCTGATCCTTCTTTAGAGAAAGCACCATCAAAGTAAATTTTCCATAGCCCATCTTGTTTCAAGATTAATTCCTTACTTAAAGGATCAGCTCCTTGATCTTGACAACAAAGTTCTTCTTTTTGCATTCTAAAATTTTCCAGGTCTATGTCAATGCAACAGTTGATATGAGTATCCTCATATTTCTCTATCATATGGTGAGTTCGGCTCTCTCTCAAAACACTGAAATTTTCTCCAGCAATATTGAAATTAGCATATGACAAGTCATTTTGTATACTTCCTCCCATTGAAGCACTCCACTTTCTTGATAGCAACATGCCATAATGAGGTGGTATATCAACCACAAGAACATTCATTGTCATCACAACATCACGGCAAAGTGCCAGTCTATAAGGCATGGCTTCAATAGTACCAATTACAGGGACTTCCCTGGAATCCATAGCTCTACATCTACCATGAGGTGTGTCAACATGTAGCCCCATTGCCTTCATAATCTCAATCGACATGACTATATTAGAAGCTCCTAAATCAATCGTACAATTTTTGAGCATTTTATCATTGATTATTAATGACAGAAAAAATGGGTCCACCACCTTTGGAGATGAAGTAGCATTCAAGAATATTTGAGGAATCTCAGATGTTAACATCTCATCCTCACTTCCCTTGACAGGTGGCATCTCAGATACATCGACTAGATTTTGAATTTTTATTTCAGGTACACTGTTTAATAATGACATCACTTTTTCCTTATGTTCCTTGATCCTCATCATTTCTAGAAATGGTACCTTAATTTTCATCTGAGACAAGCATTGACCCATGTCAACCGGAGTATACCAAATGTCTAAAATTTTTGACTTATCAATGATAACTTCATTATCTTCACTATGTTTCTTTTGAAATGGCTCTTTCAACCTTTTATTGTCTGTCTTTTGAACCAGAACAATTTTTTCTTGACCCTTTTCATCTTGTATAGCATTTGGCTATACAAATTTTGTGATGACCTTGACCTTATGTTTATTCACATTTTCTCTAGGTTCTTTTCTCTTCTGAACATACTGAGGGCCTGATTTATTGTCCTTAATGAAAACACCTCAGGGCTGGCTACTAGTTCCTCCTACCACCCTGTTTCTTAAGTGGTAATTGCTTCTAGCTTTTTTTACCAACTCAGCAGTAATTCTTTCTTTTTCTTCATCTAAAGCTTTTCTTATGAGAGGAACTTCTTGGCTATCTTGAGCATAGCATCTAATATTATCATCAGTCTCATCCACTTCACTGTCAGATAAGACTTGTTGATGATGATTTTCAACCCTTCTCTGTGAAACATAGGAATCATGATTTTCCTCTTCACTGT
>MU228029.1:426826-437732 GCA_018584345.1 Thuja plicata
CCATCATTAAAATGCCATGACTGATTCTCTCTGCATCTCCATCTATCCCTAGCACTTTGCAAAGGGCATAAGCATTATACTTGATGTAGAAGTGTAGGTCCTTATAATAATATGGATATGGCTCAACTATAGGACCTAAGTAATTTTTCAATTCTTTTAACATATGCTTCTGTGCCCTTTACAATACCAGGCTTGGAGCTATACCTCTTTTCTTGCTTTTTTATGTCAATTTTAGTAGACATAGTACTGAATAAGCCAAAGGCTTGCATAAATGAGTTCCTATTTAAAATTAGTAGGGCAGTGCCATCATCAATTTTGATGGTCCTTGTCAAGGCATCATAGTGATTTTCCAGGTCTAGAAATAGGTCTATATCTAAGAAGACATCAGGAACAAGCAACCTAGCTAAACCACATGTCCAAGGGTTTGACACTGGTATAGGTTTATCAGAGTTTTTATAGTAGTAGGTGAAGAGTGAGTAACCTGTTGTGCCCGGGGTCATAGCATCTCAGATCTCCTTATAATCATCCTTGAAAACACCAGCATCGGCCTTCTTATTCTGTATTGAACCAGGTAGGAGACGCAGAAACTCATCAGAGAAACTTGCTTTTCCTTTATGTTCCTCTCCACTCCCTCCACTTGTTGAAGCGACACTCCCAACTCCACTCATGTCTGCAACACGCTGAATCCCCTTTTCTCTTACCGATATTAAAATAAATCTACCTCTGATATCAACTATTTGTTCTCTGCACAATCCCCTGCAATTTAGAACTCTCTGATCAACTTTGGATTCACTGCAGCTAAACAGAATATCACTTTCTCTGAAAACCTAGCAACTTGGCTATGAAATCTATAAACACGGTAGAGGCAAATGAATGCACCATCAACTATTTATAGCTATCATTCAGAGTACACATCTCATAATTTGGAAACATCAGTTCTGTCATTAAGTCGACATGCTGTGAACTTCAACAAAAACCTAGCCGTAGTTTCTTAGGTTGACAGGAAATCAAATTTTGAAATATGAATCCTCGGAACAATCATAAAACGTTTAAGAGAGCTGACTTGTTACCTTTTGATTCATTATCAGTCATACATTTTAGCTACCCCTTTTGCACTATGATCAAAATACGAGCCTGTAATTGGTTGCCGAGAGATTTACTCTATCACATCAATAAACTGCTGCCATTTTTTAGATTTTGTGATTAGGCGACCATGCGACTGCATTAAGTCTCTTTGTCATGGGCTTCTATCTTTATCCATGGTTCTATCTCAAGACTTGGTGACAATGCACTTTCATAACCTCGGCTAACCCAAGTCACAATCTGGCGATCAGGCGAGACAACTGAAATCATAGTCGTGTGGAGTTAAGACTAATTCATCTTTCTCTCTAAGACCTAGCGACTAGCCGTTATGCTTAACCTTCACAGTTATCTCCCTGGTCGCTCAGTCACGCCACTTAGTAGTCCATATTCATCTTATGTGAGAATGAGCGATTGCATCTGATCTTTAATCAGTCACCTACTCGTGAGCTGAAAAAATCCTATTCTGTCACTGACTGCGAGTGTGCGACTGCTTCATTTTTTCCTCAGTCGCCCGCTCATGAGCTATTTTCCTTTTATCCTTATTGACTGGCGACCGAGCGAAGTGTTTCCTTTTTTAACTCATTTCATCCTCGCGAGTTATTTTATGGTCGCCTCAAAACATCAGCGACTGAGCGAGGCTTTGAATGATTCCTTTGTCACTGGGTCGCAGAGCATTTGATAAACAACATAACTTTACAGTGACTGCGCGATGTACACACTTTAACCCATTGCTGGCTCATGGACTTATAGCTCATCTTTCTTAATATATTGTGACTGCATGATTTACACTTTCAAAACATTGAACTCACTCAATCGTGCACAAAACACAACTAGGCAAAAGCAGATCACGAGTGCGCGATGATCTCTCATTGGTAGCTTGTCGCCTTGTCGGGAGGAATTTTCCTTAGGACACTTTTCTTCTCAGACTCTGCAACCACCGTTGGATCTTCTGATTCTTTCATCTAACGGCTGACGCTTAATCACTATATATTTTTGCATGCCCTTAAACCATTCTCAAACTTTTTGACCGAAGGAAACACACCCTAGTCTCGTAGTCGCTCAATCCACTTTCTCCTTCTGGCGACCACCCGACAATCCTCAACATCCATCTGGCTTATGACGCATGTCACTTGATCATTTGTAATCTTGCTACATATTGAAGAACTGAGTCATCATCTTGCTCTACCGACATCCCAACTAAGCATTACTGCAAACTTCAAATGGTCAGTCGTGAAGTCTGAGTCAAAATCCCTTAACTGCCTTTTCATTTTGAGACCTCACGACTAACTGCCTGACTTAATTGTTAACTTTGGCTTGATTTGGCGATAACGCGACATAAGGTAATCGCGAAGTCTGAGAACATTTTTCTAACTGTCAAGAATTTCACGCGATCACCCGACTAAGAAGTGGGTCCCATCTTTACAAAGACTTATAACATAACTATTTTGCGACTACCCGACATGAAAGAAATCGCTAAGTCTCGGAAGGCTGAAGGAATATTTTGATTTTTAACAAGACTACACGACACAATGAAAATGCAAAGTCGGGAAGGCAAATGGAATATTCGGCTGAGATAACGCGACAAGGTGATTCAAATTAAAACACATGCCTTTAGTGAATGGGAAAAAGTAACAGCGAAAAAGAACACCAAGACTTGGGGTTTAAATTTAATCGTTTAAGACTTGGAAGACCTAGGGTTTTCAGGGTTTTTTGCAAATTGAGCAAGGTTTAAACTTGAAAACCTAAAACTTGAGATGAGGTAAGGCTATACTGAACATGAGATAGCTGCACTGAGCACATCAAAAGACAGAAAGAAGGACAAGGAACCAAGAAAATTGCAAAAATAGGAAATACAACCAATAGTGGCTCTAACTGAGGACAGTTAAATGCAAGTTTATACTGAGAACCATAGAATCTCTGGTTGCAGACCATAACGTCTAACGGAGCAAAACCCTAAAGTAGAAAGGGAAATATGTACAAAATTTACAAACAAGGGACAAGAAAAGGAGAATATAATACAAACTTACTTGTGCACCTTGAACCTTTACTCAAAGAAAGGCTTCAAAAACTACCCATGCACAGGCAACTCAAAGAGATCTCCTTCCATATTCTTCAATAAGTATGAGTTTTTGCCAAATTTTTCTGCAATAATAAATGGTCCCAGCCACAAAGACTCAAACTTCTTATGCTTACCTTTATCCTCTGCCCTTGCATTCCATTGGAGAACTAGATCATCAATTTGGAATTTTCTCTCAGTAGCCCTCCTGTCAAAAATATATTTCATTTGTTGTTGCAGCTTCACATTTTCTTTTTGACTATTTCTCCTTATCTCATCCAATTCATTTAACTACATCATTCTATTTTGCATATTGTCAGAGAGATCTAAATTTTCCTCTTGTATGTATTGGCAAATCGGCAACAAATTGTTGATAGGAAATCTTGCTTGTAAACCATACACCAACTCAAAAGGTGATTGACCAGTTGCCTTCTTGAGTGTTATCCTATCAGCCCAAAGAGCTAATCTCAACATTGTATGCCATGTCCTTTTGTTTTGTTCCAGAGTCCTTTTCAATATTTTCAAAAGGCTTTTATTGCTAGACTCAACTTGTCCATTGGCCTGTGGATGATATGGGGATGAATATGATATTGTAATCCCATACTGCTCATAGAAACTTGTCATTTCCTCTTACCTGAAACTCATAGCATTATCCATTATTAATTTACTAGCCACTCCAAATCTGGTCAGGATATTTTCTAATAAAAATTCAGTTACCACCATACTAGTTGCTTTCCTTGTGGGGATAGCCTTAATCCATTTAGTAACGTAATCTGTGGCAACTAAAATCCAACTGTGTCCTGCACTAGATTTTTCCTAAAATTCACCAATAAAATCAATACCCCATATAGAAAAAGGAGCTTCAGTGCTCACTGGGTTGAGTAACAGACCACCTGCAAACTTCAATTTATTTGAGAACCTCTAACATGGTTCACATCTCCTAACATGCATGTAAGTATCCTTGAACAAAGTAGGCCAATAATATCCTGCCCTTAAAATTTTATGGGCAGTGGTCTTAGTAGAAAAGTGACCTCCACACTGTCCTTCATGCATTTCAATTAGGACTTTCTCGGCTTGATTTTTTTCAAGGCATAGCAATAGAACACCATTTTTATCTTTCCAGAATAAATCTCCTTGAATTAAAACATATCTTTGAGCTTGCAATTTCAAACTCCTCTTTTGATTGTCTATACTGGTAATGGCTTGGTCATTTGCTTCTGTTTGATTTGTTTGCACAAGATCCAAGTTCTCCTCTGTCATAAGTTTGGCCAAGCCTTGACCTCTTACCAACTTGGTAATATTAATATCCAAATTGAACTCCTGAATCCTTGTAATCCATTTGTATCTCTTACCAATGACCTCTGACTGTGTAAGAATATCTTTTACTACTGAATGAGGAACATAGGCCTGCACCTTGGCACACACCAAGTAGGGCCTAAAAGACTTCACAGCCTTTACCAATGCATAGGCTTGCTTCTCCATTATATCATAATTAAGTTCTGCAGCTTGCAAGGATTTACTATAAAAGGCTACGGGGTGTTCAAATCCTTGCTCATCTTTCTGAAGCAAAATTGCAGCAATTGTATGAAATGATACAAATGAAAACAGGGAGAAAGGCTTAGTGTAATTCAGAGATTTCAACACTGGAGTTTCCTGTACTTCCTTCTTTATCCTTTCAAAATCTTGTTGAGCCTCATCATTCCAAACAAACTTAGTATCCTTTTTCAGTAATTTCACAATGGGCTTGACAATTTCAGCAAAATTGGCTACAAATCTTCTGACAAAATTAATCTTTCCTAAGAAAGATTGTACACCTTTTAAGTTTTTCGGAGCAACAACTTTCTGAATTGCTTCTACTCTTTCAGGGTCTATTCTTACCCCTTCCCTGGACACTATATGTCTGAGCAAGTTTCCTTCTTTAACTGCAAAATGACACTTCTTAGGGTTTAATGAAACACCATATTCTAATGCTTTATTAAAAATCTTACCCAAATGATCACAATGATCATTAGCCCTCTTAGAATATGCAGTTAAGTCATCTTGGTACACAACCATGAATAAATCAATAAACTCTTTGAAAGCAACATCCATGGCTCTCTAAAAAGTTGCATCTGCATTTATTAAACCAAAAGGCATCCTGATATAAACATATGTTCCGCAAGGAGTAGTAAATGCAGTCTTGTATTGCTCTGACACTTTGACTAGAACCTGGTTGTAACCTGAAAAACCATCCATCATTGACAGTAATTCACAACCAGTTACCTTATGCAACATTGCCTCCATGTTTGGCAGTGAGTAATTATCTTTCAATGAAGCAATATTTAGATTTCTGAAATCAACACACAATCTGATGTCACCATTCTTCTTCCTGATTGGCACTAAATTTGATACCCATGTTGAATGCCTAATAGGTTGAATTATACCAGCATCCTTGAGTTTCATCAATTCCTGCTGCATTTTGGGAGCCAACAAGGGGTTTATGGGTCTTTTCTTCTATCTAAATGGTTTGACATCTGATTTCAGAGGAATCTCTTGTTGGAAAAGGTCCTCTCTATATGCCTTCAAGTCCTCATATGACCAAGTAAAAACACGCTTGTATTTTCTCAGCAATCTGATCAAGTTTATCCTTACATGAGAGTCCACACTTTTTCCTATATAAACTATCTGAGGACTGTTTTCTGATCCTAAATTCACTTCTTCCAGATCCTCAACATTGGCATTGCTTATCTTGGCTGAATCATTTTTTTTACTAACAAAAAATGCCTCGAGTTCAACCAAACACCTAGGAATCTGATTAGAACTCAATTGAACAACCTCATTTCCAAAGATGTACTCTTTTCCATTATCTGATTCTAATAAGGAACTGCAATCTATGCTCTGGTTTTCATATTGATCTAAACATTGCATGAACCTTAGAATATCTTGATCATCTTGGAATACTTGCCAGTTGTATATGTTATCTGGGACAACTAGTCTTGTTTTAACCTCGAGTATTGATACTCCATGTAAGGTCAAATCATCATTTTTCAAAGCAACATTGGCTAGGAAATAAGCCATAATATTCTTTGACCTTTCCAACCATTGATGTTAAAAGTATCAAACATCTCAAGTTGATCCCAAATAGCATGTTTGTACATTTTCAATCTGTCATTTTTTACAGCATATTTGGATCTCACTTGTGCTATCACTAACTCAGATTCACCATAAACCTTTAAACATTTTATACCATGTTTGATAGCAATTTCAAGTCCTAAAAACAAGGCCTCATATTCTACAGTATTATTAGTACACTGAAAAGCTAGCAGAAATGAGTATTTAAAAATTATACCTGATGGGGATATAAATAATACTCCTGCCCATGATCCTTGTTTAGATAAAGCACCATCAAAGTACATTTTCCATATCCCATCTTCTTTCAAGATTGATTCCTTACTTAAAGGATCAGCTCCTTGATCTTGACAACAGAGTTCTTTTTGCATTCTGAAATTTTCCGGGTCTATGTCAATGCAACAGTTGATATGAGTATCCTCATATTTCTCTATCATATGGGGTGTTTGGCTCTCTCTCAAAACACTAACATTTTCTCCAGAAATATTGAAAGTAGCGTATGACAAGTCATTTTGTATACTTCCTCCCATTGAAGCACTCCACTTTCTTGATAGCAACATGCCATAATGAGGTGGTATATCAACCACAAGAACATTCATTGTCATCACAACATCAAGGCAAAGTGCCAGTCTATAAGGCATGGCCTCAATAGTACCAATTATAGGGACTTCCCTGGAATCCATCACTCTACATCTACCATGAGGTGTGTCAACATGTAGCCCCATTGCCTTCATAATCTCAACTGGCATGACTGTATTAGAAGCTCCTGAATCAATCATACAATTTTTGAGCATTTTATCATTGATTATTAATGACAGAAAAAATGGGTCCACCACCTTTGGAGATGAAGTAGCATTCAAGAATATTTGAGGAATCTCAGATGTTAACATCTCATCCTCACTTCCTTTGACAGGTGGCATCTCAGATACATCGACTGGATTTTGAATTTTTATTTCAGGTACACTGTTTAAAAATGACATCACTTTTTCCTTATGTTCCTTGATCCTCATCATTTCCAGAAATGGTACCTTAACTGTCATCTGAGACAAGCATTGACACATGTCAACCGGAGTATAGCAAATTTCTGAAATTTTTGACTTATCAATGATAACTTCATTATCTTCACTATGTTTCTTTTGAAATGGCTTTTTCAACCTTTTATTGTCTGTCTTTTGAACCGGAACAATTTTTTCTTGACCCTTTTCATCTTGTATAGCATTTGGCTCTACAAATTTTGTGATGACCTTGACCTTATGTTTATTCACATTTTCTCTAGGTTCTTCTCTCTTCTGAACATACTGAGGGCCTGATTTATTGTCCTTAATGAAAACACCTGAGGGTTGGCTACTAGTTCCTCCTACCACCCTATTTCTTAAGTGGTAATTGCTTCTAGCTTTGTTTACCAACTCAGCAGTAATTCTTTCTTTTTCTTCATCTGAATCTTTTCTTATGAGAGGAACTTCTTGGCTATCTTGAGCATACCATCTAATATTATCATCAGTCTCATCCACTTCACTGTCATTTAAGACTCGTTGATGATGATTTTCAACCCTTCTCTGTGAAACATAGGAATCATGATTTTCCTCTTCACTGTTTGAATCAGTATCATGGCATGAATAAGCATTAGTCATACTATGATCACACTGTTCCCCTTCATCATTTTCTTGTTCCTCTGTTGCTTTTAAATCCAAGGAAATGACATAAAAATCAGGATTATGAGGGGCATCACAAGCTTCACACCAAGTCTCCTCATTACAGAAATGAACTGAATTTCTATGGAGAGGGTCTGGAGTCTCATTATCTGTTCTTTCTTTCTTAGGTGCACCAACAGGCTTTCCATCCTTGAACTGAGTTACATATGGGTGATTTTGCATTCTATTCTGAGGATTGTAATTATTGTTGTAAAGAGGCTTATTGTTTTGAGGAGCTCTATATTCCTTATATTCTGGTTCTTTCAAATTGCTCTTACTAAACCTAGGATCATCCCTCCTATTTAACTTACCAGATACTCTTCTATTCATTTCAATATTGACTGCTATCTTGTAAGCATCAGTAAGTGTCCTAGGGTTTTTATCTCTTAGAGCATATCCCATTTTGGAATCATAAGCATTTAAATAAGTTGCCAGACAAACTTCCTCATCTAGCTTTATCTTCTAAAATAGTTTATGCATAGCTCTTTGAAATCTTGTGTTAAATTCTGTAACCTCTTCATTATAATTTTTCTTGATGTTGTGGAACTCATTCAATAAAAAACCTTTATTTGTCTTATCTCCATACTGATCTTTAAACAACTCAATCAACTCATCCATAGAAACAACAGAGCCATTAGCCAGGCTTTTAAACCATTCTCTTGCATCTTCAACAAGGGACTGAACAAATAGTTTGATTAGTACATCTTCATGGGTGATATTTAAATCATCAACAAAGTCAATGAATTTTCTTAAGTGTGCCTCACAAGAAATCACATTATTACCAGCAAATTTTGGGAGCTTTTCTCCTATATCACCTACATCTTTAGGAAAGGCATTAGGGTATCTGGGGATACCAACAAAATCAAATTGTTTATACCTCTCATTATGCAATGGTTACCTTTGAAAATTATCATCTTCTTTAGCCATAGTAGCTTTTCCTCTAGAAGATGTATTATTCTCTAGTCCTGAAAATGAATATTTTGAAGACTGCAAAAAATCAATCTTCTTTTTCATTTCAATTTTAGCAACCTCCATTTGAGCTTTTTATAACATTTTTTCCATGGTTTCTTTTTCAATTTTCAATTTCTCCAAATCAATTTCTAATTTGGACATTTGTTCAATCATAGGCTTGAGAAACTTAGGCTCTTGCTCTCCATGTTCACCCATCTTTTGTTTACCCTTATTTATTTGCAAAATAGAATCTTTATGAGTGACTGGTATTTCTTTACTTTTCTGAGACTTCTCTGTTTCTTTCATAGTTTGGTGTTTAGGAAGTCTTTTTCTATTGTTATCATGAGCCCTATGATCATTCTTTTTCTTTCTTATCTCTCTTTCCTTTTTCATTTGTTGGACTAAAGCAAGCTACTTTAAAATAACTTCTCTTCATTGTCCAACATGTCAGAAGGGTTATCTTCTGAATCTCAACTAGGTGTAGTAATATCTTCTCTTTCATTTGAAGTAGAAGTGGTTATGAGAGTACCCAATACTCTTTCAGTAGCCTCCTCATAATCTAAAGTATTTCCATCATGAGAATGCTGAACAGTATTCTTATCATTTTTTATTTTTGTTTCTTCACCTTTTAAAAGAGTTTCATCCATATTATCCTGATTTCTCTTTTTTCTCTAAGAGACTCCAACTCTTGAGGATGATGGGATTCCTTCATTCAATACCCTTTCTGGGTCAGTTCTTGTTTTTGACCTAGTATTCATTCTGTAAGACATTTATGAATGTTGCACTAATCTCAGAGATTTCCTTTTAGAGTCACCGCCCAATAAATTGGGATGAATGAATAACTATCAAGGGTTAGTATAACAGCAACAACTGGGAAAATTTTTAAATCTTAACACACCAGAGACTTCTGAATAATTCTTCAAGACTTTACAATCTCTCTCCCCAGCAGAGTCGCCAATTTGTTAGGGATTTTTCTTATATGAATCACAGTGCTTGAAATAATCACTTGAATACCATGCCAACTAATACTGATTCAGAGACAAGAAAAGCCTAATTACTAAGGATTAGATAAGGTCCTTCTTCATTTTGAGCTCCACATATACTCAAGCAGGTTTTACCTCTTATGATTGTTGTTTACATAGTATTCATTGATGTGGACACTGATTTGTCATGTATCTTTATTGAACCAACTTATGAATTACCTTGCAAATAACCAAGCATAACCAGATGCAAGATATAACCATACAAACCATGGCTGTAAGCATAACAAAAATCTGTGATACAAGGATTCTCATCCTTCTTCCTTTTCTTATAGGAGGGACAACCTAATGATTCGCTCTCCGAGGAATCACTATAATGGACACTGTCCTGCTGACATAGGTCCTTAACAAGTTCAGTTTGTTCTTAGTAACAAAGTATTTTGATTTAATTGGTTTTGATAACTTGGAATATCTTAGACACAGATAGATTATCAAACTTTTTTCTGGACCAGTGCCTATCCTTTGGGCTATAGAGTCAAAATAAGCAAAGATATCACAAAAATAATACACAGTAAACTTTCTTACAGCTCACATGCAATTCGGGTAGATTACCTTACAGACTACCCTGTCACCTCAAAACTATTGTATCAAATCCTTAAACAAAGCAGTATGCTCCTTGAAATTACTTACAAAATTTAGATCTTTCCTTAAAAGAAACTTGCAAATAATTAAATGGTTACCTTATAACCAGAATGTTTCAGAATACCTTGTAAACTTAACATAGAAGAGCATACACACAGGGTAAAGAGACAACAATAGAGGAGAGTAAAATTGCACCATATATTATTTATATGATCCAGATTTTTCATACATGAAAGATTATACAGCTTCAAAAGATAAACAGAAACCTAGAAGATCTGAATTCTATAATATATTATCTCTTTCTCCAAAATGTTCCAACATCAAAGACCCTTAACAATTACAACTCTTTCACTATATATAGGTTTTATGACCATCTTGGAATCCCTTAAGGATGC
>MU228029.1:452220-465526 GCA_018584345.1 Thuja plicata
AACCTGCCTGAGTATATGTGGAGCTCAAAAACGAAGAAGGACCTTATCCAATCTTTAGCAATTAGGCTTTTCTTGTCCCTGAATCAGTATTAGGAAGCATGGTGTTCAAGTAGTTATTTCAAGCACTGTGATTCATACAAGAAAAATCCCTAACATACCCGACATGAAAGAAATCGCTGAGTCTCGGAAGGCTGAAGGAATATTCTGATTTTTAACAAGACTACGCGACATAACGAAAATGCAAAGTTGGGAAGGCAAATGGAATATTCAGCTGGGATAATGTGACAAGGTGATTCAAATTAAAACACATGCCTTTAGTGAATGGGAAAAAGTAACAGCGAAAAAGAACGCCAAGACTTAGGGTTTAAATTTCATCGTTGAAGACTTGGAAGACCTAGGGTTTTTAGGGTTTTTCGCGAATTGAGCAAGGTTTAAACTTGAAAACCTGAAACTTGAGATGAGGTAAGGCTATACTAAACATGAGATAGCTGCACTGAGCACATCAGAATATAGAAAGCAGGACAAGGAGCCAGGCAAACTGCAAAAATAGGAAATACAACCAACAGGGGATTTATAAGTTGACTCTCCCACCAGTAGATTGGAATGCCCAGGAGGGGCCCACCATTGAGGAGTTCACCTATGATGTGGTCGAATGTAGCCATGCCTACTTTAAGGTGTACCCTGGGAGTGTCTGCCAGGCTACCCAGCCGATACCAAAGTTAACCTCGGGGGTCGGGACTTCTTCACAAGGAGGAGATAAAGGGAAAGGAATAATGGAGACTCTAGCTACATGGGAGTTCTCCATTAAAGAACAAATAAAAAATTAGTAGCAGCCTCCCAACAAATGAGGGAGAATTCAATCACATGGATGGCTACTCATGTACTCATGACAGGACCAATTCATCCTCCCTCCTCCCGTCACTACTGGCCTTAATGGTTAAGGCAATGGGGGTAGATCTAGAAGAACAAGCAATACTAAGGGATGCAGGGCCACCCTTAGTTACTAAGAGAAAGAAGAGGCTTAACCAAAAGCTGAAGGTAGAGCCAGAGCTGGGGATGCCCCAGATCCCACAAATTGATATCCTTTCCTCTGACTCCCTGGTGCCGTAGAGGGAACCAGAGTCTGTCAATGTCCTGGCCAATCCTCCCCTGTAGGATGAATTTGATGATGTCTTTAGAACTGGCGAGTTCGATAATTTACAGGGGGACATTAAGCAGACAGAGGCCAAGATCCCCAAATAGGAAGAGCCTCCAGAACAAGAACCTATGTAGGAGTAGGAAGAACAGATGGAATAAAAAGAGGAGATAGAACAAGAGATTACCTCTGAAGTCCCAGAGATATAGGACACGGGAGTGGACCAACAAGGGTGAAGTAAACAAATGGCATCCGATGAGGGAACCAGACCTATGGGAGAAACAATAACCTTAGCCACCGTATTCTGAGCACCACTCCCAAAGGTTACATTTGGGGAGGTAATCACTATGGCTCAAACACTAAATCTTGGCTCGATACCTCCCCTATTACAAAAAGATGTACTTACAGAGGAGGACACTCCAATGATAGAGGTTGAGGAGGAAAAATAGCACAAAGAGGAAGAAACCCTCGGGGCGGCTGACGAAGACCCACACATAGCCAAAGATATAGATGACAAGGAAGAAGAAATAAATGTCACCAGGGAAAATGTTGCTGATGAATTAAAAGATACGGGGAAGGAGCTGGGTGAGACCTGTACCACTAAAGAGAAACAGTAGCAAGAGATCAGGGAAGAACCAAAAGAACAAACTTTTGCTAATAAGCCACCCCTGCCACCACAGTGGTTAGTAAAAACCAAGAAAAGGAAGGCCCCACCCACTCCCAGAGCTCATCTCTCCCTGGCCAAGATGATGGCTCAGGCCCAGGGCCTACCAAAGGCCAAGAAAGACTGGACAGTTCATACTCTTCGAACTGGGTCAGGCGGAGAAACAGTTGCAGTGGTAAAAACACCTCCCCCAGACACTAACGAAGCAACCACTGAGGTCAGAGATTATAATATCATGGAGATATCACTGGTGCGTTATGAAAAAGAGGCCCAAAGGCTCAAGGCAGAAAAGGAGAAAACTACAAACCTTATGTGGTTGCTAACTGAGCTGGCCCGGCCTATCAATGCTATTCCTTTGGAGGCCTCCACATCTGATGCACCATTGCCACAAAGTGACATAGATTCATTGTAGGTGATGAAGAAGAAGGCCCAGGCAGTCGATGTGCGGGTTGCTCTATAGGTAGGAAAGATTTGGCGTTTCCTGGTGTCCACCCTCCTAGACTTATATGTAGCTCAACAGGTTTTGCATCAAGCTGAAACCATTGTCAACATATGTGAAGGTGACATAAAAAATTATGAGGCATGGAAAGTAGAATTTGAAAAACTCCTCGGCTTTGGAGAAGAAGTGGTTTTAGAGTCCAGAATTTTGGGGGAAGAGTCACTCAATTTTGTGAGAAACCAACACTCCATACTTGACCTCACATTGGGGGTAATCAAGCAACTGGTGGGGACTTTGTAGGAGAAAATCAATGCAGTATAATATTATTTTATTTTATATAATTCTTTTGTCACAAAGGTCTCCAGAGCTGACCCATTCAGCACTAATACTCACACGCTGCAGGAGTATGTCCTGGGGAAGTTTGATGAACTGATGGAATCAAGGTATCAATCCCCAAAGGGAGTAGATGGCGCCCAAAAGATGAGAATAACTCATATGGTACTCTGTGGCCATGATGAGGCAAAAATGGCTGATGAATTTAAGGGGAATGTTCCAGACCTGGGGGAACATATTGAGGCGGCTAAGTACCAGCGAGATGGTCTTAAAGAGATTGATGAAGATGGAATCTCCTGTCTCCTCCAAACCTTTAATGACAATAAGAAAAAGTAAAGATTCCGTGGAGGCTATAGAAAACCCTAAGTCTTTTGTATTCTTTATTCTTTTTGAACGTAATTTCCTAGATCCTGGAGTCCCGGATCCTATTTTTTGTATTCTTTTAGTGACCCGTGTCCTGGTCCCCAAGGCCGACCGGTCACTTTCAAGTAGTTAATAAAAGTGGTCGAAGGTTGTCAGAGGGCAGATAGCTACATCAAGGCATGTCAGATCGACAAAGGGATTTCTGACAAATGATCTTCTTGAGGTGCCACTTTGGATGTACACCTGGCGCATTGGAGACATGGTGCCACTTTTCTCATTTATGAGGCATAAAACCTAGATCCCCGGGGGATCAGATTTCTTGTTTTTCTTTCTCAGCTCTCTTCTTAAGTCTGATTCTTCCATTCCATCCTCTTGTCTTATTCTTCTGACATGTCAGACCTTCTCCTTCTTGAGGTCTTTTGTAAAGTGGTGGAGGTAGTGTCGGCCACCAGATATTATATTTTATGGAAAAGATGTAAAATAGGGTTAGGCTTAGGGTTAGATGTAAATGTGTATAAATAGCAAGTCTGGCCCTATTCCAAGGGTCAGCGAAATTGATGATTTTGCAGTCCATAGGAATAGAGAAGCAGTATTTTCATTTTAGTTACAGAGCTCAATGCTCCTTGGTCTTTAAGCTTTCAGTAGTTAGATGCTCCCTTCAAGCCGCCATTGTACCACGCACCAGTGCTTGCTAGAAGGAATGTTAATGAAGAAGAGAGAGTTCTTGCAATGACATTGTTGGCACTTTGTCTTCTAAGTTAATGGTATTTTATGTTTAATATTCTTCATGTCTTCTACTCTCATACTTTAAGTAGATTAACGACCTCCTTTCCCTTGCTATTGATCAAATATGAATTGATGGTTGTGTATTTCTTCGGTATTTAGTGTAGTATATCAGAGAATTATTGATGTATTGAATGTTTAAACATAACTATAGGTAGATATAATACTTCTAACCATGCAGGATCTTTTTCAATTTATTTGCTAAGTGTAAGAATGCTTGGAGAAACCTCACCTTCCTAAATCCCCAGAGAGAATGAGTTGAAGAAACCAGCTATCCCCCTCAAAAATAGTCACATCTCCCAACTAAGCCCTGCACCATTGAGACCTGACCCTCAGGTGCTTGGAGGCCTAGGGAATCTCATTTCCCTGGATAACCTTTGTAGGAAAAGTTGGTCGGTACCCTGGTACCTAGTGACAACTTACATCTGTTGGTAGACCTGATCACCAAAGTCCCGTCAACAGGTTCCAAAGCAATAGAACTATCTGCACAAAGATTTGGTTTCTTGGTACTTTGAACACTTCACCAAAACTTCTCCTTTGATTTAGGGCTCCTTCACACACCACTATACCTCTCCACAATATGAAGTTGAAGCATTCAATGCATTCAACCCATTGTAACTCACTTTCAATTCTTTGCAGACCCTAGCCATGCATCATAGGCTCGCCTAGGGAATTATTGCAAAAATAGAAGATAAGATTCCCAGGGCCCCTCCTTATTTATACAAATATTACATGGAGTCACCTCACCCATTCCAATATCCCATACAAATTCTATGGTGGAATGATGAGCTATGACCCCATTTGCATAGCATTCCTGGTTCAGACCAACGACAGAGCTTAAAACAAAATAATTTTATAAACTAACACAAAACTATACAAAATGCTACTCTACCACCACACAAAATCACAAAATGTACTACTCAAACTTCTTCAACTATTACAGAAATTAATCTAATCCATTAAAGTATTGCAACCAAAGAAAAGCCTCAAAATACACAGAAAACTTGTCACTCTTCAATTACTCTATTTTCAAAATGTCATCCAACCTTGTTCACAGGTCAAGGGAGGCCTCATATAGTTGACCAAATCCCTATCTTTCCGGTTTCAGATAGTTAAGGAACCACTTTTCCTGAAAATACAATCTTGCAACAAATTTTGTCAATGTTTTCAATGACAACTTTTACAACTTTTGGGATTTTGGCATAAAACATGGTCAACCAACTCCATAACTTCAAACCTCAAATAGGTCTCCTAAACACTTCCTTGTCTAATTTGAACCCTAAATATAAAAAAAATTTCATTTTTGTCACTACATAGGAAATATGGGTACAAATGACAACTTTGGACATTGCTTTCAAGGAAACACTAAAGACCTAATAAGACCTCCAAATAAACCTTCACACATCCTAGGACCCACCTAGTCCTATTATTCCACTAGTGGTTTGGCTAGAACCACTACAAGACAAAAAAAACTTAGAAGCCCTAGGTTACCTTTTGGCCTTACCTAGGTGCTCCTGCACCATACTCCCCCACAAAGGAAAGGTATGTCACTCTTGTCAAAAAAATATCTTCAAAGATGCCCACCTTCTTGAAGTCTACTTCTACAATCCATGAGGCCTCTGATTCAGGCCTATTCTTCCACTTGATGAGGTGTTCCATGTACACCGTGTGCCTTGTAGTCTTCTAGACTCTTGAATCTAGAACTCTGCCAGATTCTAATTGTGGCTTGGGACATAATATAGTAGCCTCAACATCACTACTAGCCCCTTGACTTCTTTGACCCATCTCATCTATCTGCCCTTTGAATGGGATCAAGTCTTTCACATTAAACACAAGAGATATGCTCAAATCTGAAGGTAAGTCTATTTTCTATGTATTAGCCTCATATTTGGATATGATCTTAGAAGGCCCCACCCTCTACATCTTAAGCTTAGTAAAGAAACTCTTCTGTAACCTAGAGTTGTTCAAATCAACCATCACATAATCACCCACCTCAAACTTAATGTCTCTCCTCTTTTCATCAACCTTGGCCTTCAAATTTTGTGTACTGTCTTGTATGATCTTCTTGACTTGTTCTTGGATCTCCTTCATGGTTTGAGTGAATTCCTCATCATGACCACTCATGAACTCCATGCCTCTAAGATCCCTAAGTTCACACACACCTTTTGGGTGCATCCCATAAACTATTTCAAATGGGCTTCTCCCTATCATTATGTTCTTACTGTCATTGTATGCATACTCTGCTTGGGGAATGACCACATCCCATGTTTGTCTATACTCCTTAGTTAGGAACCTCAATAGGTTACCCAAAACTTGATTGACCGCCCTAGTTTGGCCATCAGTCTAAGGGTCATAAGCGGAACCAAAAGACAAGTTGGTTCCCAATCTATTCCACAAAAATTCAAGAAATGGCTCATAAATTTCACATCCCTATCTAATACAATACTTAGTGGTAAGCCATGAATTCTCACAATCTCCTTAAAAAACAAATATTTTATATGGCTAGCATCATGGGTAGTCTTGCAAGGAATGAAATGCCCCATTTTACTAAATCTATAAACCACTACATAAAGGTTGTCATAGCCTTGCTCAATTTTGGGTAGACCTAGTATGAAGTCCATGCTCACACACTCCTATGGCCTATTAGGGACTGGTAAAGGTTGGTACAAACCTACATTGCTTATTCCTCCTTTGGCTTTCATGCATATTACACACTGCTCAACATACCTAGTAACATCTCTTACCAACTTTTTCCAATGGTAGAGCCTTTGCACAAGATCCAAGGTTTTGTTCATACCAAAGTGACCACTCAAACACTTATTGTGTTTCTCCTATATGAGATTCTCTCCCATGGAACCTATTGGCACACACAACTGATTACCCTTAAATAACAATCCATTTTGCAAAGTAAAATCAGAAAACTTCCTATGCAAATGATTCTGAAATTCAGTACACACCTTGTAGGCTTCATCAAAGTCTTCATCTACCTTGTAGAGATCTCTGAAACTATCAATTCCAATTCTATTAAACTTAACCTCTTGGACTATCAACAACCTCCTGCTTAGTGCATCTACAATCTTGTTTAATTACCCTTTTGTATGCTTAATTGTAAATGTGAATGCTTGCAAGTATTCCATCCATTTCAGATGTATATTACTTAGTTTCGCCTGAGTATTGATATAACAAAGGGCTTGGTTGTCAGTAAACACAAAAAATTCCTTGGGTAATAGATAATGCCTCCACTTTCTAAGTGACTTAACTAAGGCATAAAGTTATAAGTCATAAGAAGAGTATTTCTTCTTAGCTTCATTTAATTTCTCACTAAAGAGGCATACTGGCCTACCTTCTTGGCTTGGCACACCCCCTACTTCCCTCCCACCTGCATCACATTCAATAGTAAATAAATTCTCAAAACTAGGAAACTTTAAGATGGCTTGTGTGGCTACTTGTTTCTTCAACATCTGAAATGATGTATGTACTTCTATGTTCCACCTAAACTTAGTTTTTACCCCACCCTTGATTGTATCTAACAAAGCTGCACAAATACCACTGAAATTCCTAATAAATTTCCTATAAAATTGGGCTAAGCCATGGAAACTTCATACCTCAGTGGTTGTGGTAGGTGGTGTCCAGTTTAGGATAGCTGCAACTTTGTCTTGACCCATCTTCAAGGACCCTTTGGACACTACAAATCCCAAGTATACTAGTTCTTGCTTGAAGAACTCATATTTCTCAAGATTGATAGCAAACTTGTCTTCATGTAATCTCTTCAACAAATCCTCTACATGTTTGATATGCTCCTCTTTTGTCTTACTAAATATCAGTATATCATCAAGATATACAACTACAAACTTACCTGTGAAGTCCTTAAGCACTTCATTCATGAGCCTCATGAATGTTCTCGGAGCATTTGTGGGGCCAAATGGCATCAGAAGCCATTCAGATAATCCATATGTGGTCTTGAATTCCATTTTACATTCATCCCCTTCTTTCACCCTAATTTTTTGATAACCACTTCTCAAATCCAACTTGGTAAAGTACATTGCCCCTCCAAGGCAATCCATGAGATCCTCAATCCTAGGTATGGGGAACCTATACCTTATTGTGATTCTATTTATGGCCCTTGAATCTATGCAAATTCTCTATTTTCCTCCCTTATTGGATGCCAACACAAATGAGACTTCACATGGGCTTATACTCTTCTTAGGTGCTTTGACACTTGGAGTAGTGTCCTCATGAGCATATGCCACTCTCTTATCATGATTTGAAGTAGTTGGCTTCTCAGCGAACCTATATGTTTGATGGCCTAATTGACCACAGTTGTAACACTTCATACTTGAAAAGTATGAGTTACTTCTACCTCCTCTTCCTCTACTAGGACCTCCTTGATTACCCCTACCTCTGTTATAGCCCCCTCTTGGAGTGCTTTCAGTATTATTCTTTGTTAGTTTGGTCTCACCTTGTGTCCTTTTCTCACTGGCTCTCCCTTGGTAGCCTCCTCTTTGACCCCGTTGGTCTCTTCCTCTACCTATGTTCTTGAAGTTAGAGTCACCTTTCTTCCTATTCTTTTCCTCCACACTTAGGGCTAACAGATGACACCTCTGAACAATGGTTGGTGTCCACAAACTGATCTCTTCTTGGATGTTCCATTTCAATCCACCCAAGTACCTAGCAACCTTGATTGTTTCATCTTCTTCTTTCTTGGACCTAAGAGAAAATATTTGAAACTCTTCTATATAAGAGGCCACATCCAAGTATTTTTTCTTCAAATTCTATCTTTTTGTATGAAGCTAGATCTCCTAGTTCTTTGGCAGATAATTCTTCTTTAGCTTGGTCACCATAGCATTTCAATTGGCTATGGGTTGCTTACCCAGTCTGACCCTCTCATCTTGAAGTTAGTTCCACCATGTTAGGGCTGACCCTCTGAGTCTTGATTTTGCCACCTTTAGCTTTTGTTCATCTCTCACACCTTCACACACGAAGTGGTTCTCCATTCCTTCAATCCAATCCATCACTGCCTCAATGTTCATCTTCCCACTAAACAGTGATAAACCTTCCAATGCTTTTCCACCTAGTGCTTTGATGGCCTTCAATAATGGCTCCTCATTCATTATAGGGTATGGTTCAGGGATGGAATCCACTTCATCAATTTTCTTCTTCCCTCTATCACTCCTCTCAACCTCTTTGTTCCTAGCTACTACATTAGCAACTTCTTCTAGCCTTATCCTCATTCATTATAAGGCTTCTTCAAGGAGTTTATTCTTCTCCTTTTACTCATCCACCTCTTTAGCTAGCTCTACATTAGTCACCATGATTGACTGTCCCACTGATTCACTAGTAGTTGCAGACATGCATGTACTTCCCAAGTCTTTAACTTGCTCTGATACCAATCTGATGTAACACAAACCTTTCTCTTTACCCTATACTCCACTAGGGTCTTCAATAGGCCTCTTCTCTAACCTATTAGGGTTACTCACTAACCCTAACTTCTAAGGTCCCTCTTCTCAAGAACCTTCTCTGATTCAATTTGTGTTCACCAATCAATAAATCAAACTACACATCTCCTAGCTATATTTCTCTTCTTGCACCAAGGTATGTGCAGGATCATATTATACCAAGCTATGGCCTTAAGTGGCAATGAAAATTCATAAAATCAGGGTTAGTCAAATTGACGTAAAAAGTTAACATCTTATCAACCTTATGTGAAAAAGTTGTAAGAACAGAATGTATAGGAAATTCAATGTAGTTTCTAAACTAATAGCCCTTTTCTAAAAAAAAAATTTAATCTAATTATTCAATATTTTAGATTTCAATGCAGTAGTACAAAAATTTTAGGAAAAAGATAAAAAGTACGTGTATGTCTGACCACCTTAATGACAATCAAATGATGATATATTTTCACAAGGTTCTAAATATAAGTAGTAGACTCAAGCCTGGATGTGATGCATATTTTTGTGTAATTTTTTACCAAATAAATAATTAATTATGAATTTTATGCTACAACTTATTCAAAATAAAAAACTCTCATGTCTGACCACCTTAACTAATTATAAACTTTACAAAATTGCAAACTTTTTTTTCTTATAGTAGGCAAAGCATAGAATGTGACACATGTTTCGGATTTCAAAAAGGTTAAACCGTTTGAAAGTTATGGTTGTTTTTCAATCAGTATGTCAATTAGGACTTTAGAGATATCTCAACTAGAAAATAAGTAATAATTACTTACTAAACTCGAATTCTGATAGCAATTATATTGATGGAAAGCTAATAACATCTTTAAGAAACCCTTTTTGTTTCATCAATTTTGGGTTAAAAAAAGGTCGTCAGCTACATTGTCTAAGTTTGCAGATCAGAGGAAATATGATGAACACGTCATTTGGGTTGACCAACCACATTTGGCATTGGAAAGCCAAAACCCAAAGAAACTACCAAGCCTAATCATATATCTGATATTTTGTATGTCTGATATTATCATATATCTGATATCTCCCGCCCAAGTACAACATTTTGATTTCAAAATTTTATGATTCAAGTTTTTTCAATTTTATGAGTTTTACTTTATATATAATAAATTTCATTTGTTTTAATATTAATATTAGATGGTAATAGCATTAGTATTATATAATTATTTAAATATTAGTATTATATTATTATTTATTTCTCTATTTTATAATAGTATAATATTAGTATTAATTATTTATTAATATTTATAGTATAACAATAATGCCTAGAAAAGAGTAGGAACTGTAGAGAGAGGGAGTAGGAACTCTCTCTCTCTCTCTCTCTCTCTCTCTCTCTCTTTGAACCCATATATTACCTCCTGCCATGGAACTCTTGAAAAATGATGGTGCAGATGGAGAGTCTTGTATTCCTATAAATAGAGAACTATAGAGACATATGAGAATGCATATGTAATTATTTACACACCCATTTCAGGGTTATAAGAGAAGATTTACTTGAAGCTTATAGGGAGTATGTGAACCAAATTAGAGGGATTTACAAGAAAAAATGGGAGTTTTTCGAGCAAAGGGTCCTCCGATTTCTAGGTTTATAACTCTGTTGAATATGTGGGGATGAGAGGAGGTAAAGATGGTTTAGAATTTGGTCTTTCATTCAATATTTTGTTTATAGATCAATTAGTTTATTTGGAAGCCAAAACAACCCAGCTTCAATGTAATTTTGATTAGAAACAAGTTTGTAAATGTGATACTATTGATGATAGTCACGAGGCACCCATTAATCATGAGCTCATTGATTATTCAGGGCCCTCCTGGCACTAGAAAATCATTTACCGGGTTGCAAATTATAAAGGCTTTGCTTCATAAGATTGCAAATTCCTCTGGTCTCATTCTCATAGTGTGCTTTACTAATAGAGCTCTAGATCAATTTATGGAGGGAATATATGAATACAAAAAAATTCTAGCAAGGTTAGTATCTATAATTCAGAGCTCAATTCTTAGCAAATGTACTCTTGACTAGGGATAAGAGAGTTGATATCATATTATTTTCTTTGGTACAAGAAACATTGAATTCCTAATTTGAATGTAAAAACATACAAAAAAAATATAGGATTTCTTAACATTCCAAACAGAACTTGTGTTGCCCTTTTCAGGGCTAGAATTGGTCTGTATGTCTTTGAAAATGCCAAGCTACTCTCAGATAATTCTCCAGTGTGGAGTGATATCATAAAGAATTTTATATATAATGGGTATGTTTGTAATGGAATACCACTATACTGTCCTAAACATCTAGATGATGTTGGATGTATGTTGTTACCAAATCTAATCATTTAAGGAGGTATCACAATGGAAGTATGAGCTTTTGTATAAGGAAATGTGCAAAGAAAAATTAATTTGTGGTCATCTTTGTCCCATGATATGTCATCACAGAGGATATTTGAGAATTGGATTTGCAAGGCCCGATCTATGAAGAAGTTTGAATTTTGTGGACATGTCTGGAGAAAGGTCTGTCATGCAACTTCCTATGATCCCTTTTGACACATTGGATAAATTAGGTGTGTCTGAAGGGGTCGTAGGACCCCTTAGGACACACTTGAGTGTTCTAATGTGTCAAAAAGGGTCAAGGGAACTTCCTAGGGGTCCTAGTATGCCTTATAATGCGTTAGGACCCGTAGGAAGTCCCCATGACCCATTTCGACACATTTCAACACTCAAGTGTGTCCCAAGATGTTGTAGGACCCATTAGGAGACACTTGAGTGTTCTAATGTGTTAAAAGGGGTCATGGGGACTACCTAAGGGTCCTAGTATGCTTTATCACCTGTTAGGACCCCTGGGAAGTCCCCATGACCCCTTTTGATACATTAGAATAATCAAGTGTGTCCCAAGGGGTCCTACTCCTACTGCTCCAATTGTTACCACTTTATGCCTCATAAATACTGTGAAGATTACCATGTACATGTCTTTTATACAAACTTTTTGGGGTGAAGGAAGAAAAAAAAATACTTGGGGTAGAGGGTGAGAAAAAAGTTGGAATTACTAAAAAAATTTGAGAAGACATGAGATTATTGTGAGAAGAGGGGGAAAATAAACTAGGTCAAATTATCCAAGCCCTGAGATAGAAATTGTGAACAATTCATAGAATGCAAAAAGAGATTGAAATCTTGTGTGAAAAGGAAGTGAAACAAAGTGAGAGTGTAGAAGAGGAGATTGGGTTTCTTCAGAAAATCTCAGGCGAAGCATTAGCTAATCCAGATGTCACGCTCTCTACTTCTGATGGTTCAACATTTCAAGTGCATTATGTCATTCTCGTGAGTGATATTTTCATTTTTCCCTAGTTTTAACATTCCTAGGGGTAAAGTGTGTCCCAAGGGGTCTTAGGACACATTGGAATTATCAAGTGTGTCCACAAGACCCCTTTCCACACATTAGAATGCTCAAGTGTGTCAAAAGTAGTCCTACGACCCCTTATAACACACTTGAGTGTTCTAATATGTCATAGGACCACTTACAACCCTTTCAAGTGTGTCATAGGACCCCTTGGGACACACTTGAGAATTCAAATGTGTTGAAAGGCATCATGGGGTCTTCCTAGGGGTCCTAGTATGCCTTATCACGTACTAGAACCTCTAGGAAGACCCCATGACCCCTTTTTACCCATTTGAATGCTCAAGTGTGTCCCTAGGGGTCCTACAACACCTTAGGACACATGTGTGCATTCAATGGTGTTGAAGGGGGTCATGGGGTCTTCCTAGGGGCCCTACTACATGATAAGGCATACTATGATTCCTAGGAAGACCCCATGAACCCTTTCAACCCATTTGAATGCTCAAGTTTGTCCCAAGGGGTCCTAAAACCCCTTGGGACACACTTAAGCATTCAAATAGGTTGAAAGGGGTCATGGGGTCTTCCTAGTAGTCCTAGTACATGATAAGGCATACTAGGACCCCTAGGAATACCCCATGAGTCCTTTTGACACATTAGAATGCTCAAGTGTGACCTAAGGGGTTCTATGACCACTTGGGATACACTTGAGCATTAAAATGGGTTGAAAGGGGTCATGGAGTCTTCCTATGGGTCCTAGTATGTGATAAGGACTACTAGGATTCCTAGGAAGACCCCATGACCTATT
>MU228031.1:89490-100351 GCA_018584345.1 Thuja plicata
TGGTTTGTTTGTAAGGCATTCAAAACATACCTGCTATAAGATAGTGTGTCTAATTGCCTGTGAGTTCCTTTCAAGGAGAGGACTAAGTTTCATAAGCAATTTCAGAGAGCAAAGCATTTTGTAAGGAATTGATGCAGTGGTATGAATTTGAGAGGATAGTTTGTAAGGAATTCTATCTCAATTGCATGTAGTTTGCAAGGCACTCTACAGTATCTTCATTAATTTATCTCTGTTGTTTCATGTTTTCATTGACTCTTTTCCCAAGGATAGGCACTGGTTAGGGTTTATTATTCAATTTGTATTCAATTATCAAGCATAAAATAAACATTCAAGTACATCTTTGTCACTAATTGCATACCTATTGAAAAGGGATTGTGCTAAAGTAATACAGTTCATATTGTTGATTCCTTAGAGAGAGAATCAAAAGGTTAGCCTTCCTTGAGTTTAAACTCAGAAAAAGAAGGATAAGCATCCTTATGCCACTATTATTTGTTATTACAGTCATAATATTCCTTGTCAAGCTCTATTTTAGAATTGTTTCCAGTCATCTGAAGAGTGGTATCTTGTTGATATAATCAAAAATATAATGACATAACAATGAAGACCCAATCCACCATTTGAAGTTTACTTGAAACATAGTAAACTATCTAGGTAATACCTGCCTGAGTATGTGGAGCTCAAAAATGAAGAAGGATATTATCCAATCCTTAGCAATTAGCCTTTCGCTTGCCTAGAGGGAGTTTGCATTCAAGTATAATCAGTATATTGTCATTTTAAGGTTGTGATGCAAGAAAAAGTGCTAACAAATTGGCGACTCTGCTGGGGAAGTAAAAAAATTTATTTCCTAGATTCTCTGGTGCAGTATCTTTTTAATTTATCAAACCAGTTGCAGTTGAGTCTAGTTATAGAGTCTGGATTTCAAAAGAAAGGATATATTCCTTATGTTTCATAAAAGGAGCCAAGTCTGTGTGTTGTTTGTTGCAAAAGTGTTTAAAAGTTTCCACCTGATCTCACTACTGGTGAGTGGTGACTCTGAGCTCTGATTTGCACCAGTGTGCATATTGAGAAAGATTACAAGAAGGTGGACTTGCAGTGACAGTAACAACGGATGTTTTACATGTTTTGAAGTTGATTTGAAGGAGTTATCAAAGCACATATTTTGCAACAGCTCAAATACATCCAGGTATTTTCAAAAGTTTTAATAATTTTCCTTATCAAGTGATTATAGCACTAAAGAAAAAAGGAATCAGTTGTAAAGGAGGTTTACGTGTTTCAAGTTTTGCTTGCATCTTTGCAAAATTTGAAGGAAATATGTAAGAGTGGTAGTTTGTAATATTTTTCAACTGCTAAGATGTCACAATCTCCTAATTGGAGGGGTGGTAATTTGTATGGGGTAATTAGTTTTGAGGGTATCCCTGGATACCCGAATCATATCCCATCAAAGGTTAAGGAGTATTTGCCAAAGTTTACTGGTTTTGGAGAACAATCGGCTGAAGATCATTTAGAAAGGTTTGCTGATTTGATTGATGATCATGACATAACACATGAGGATGTACTAATGAATCTATTTGCAATATCTCTAGTCGATAATGCTAGGGATTGGTTTAAGGATTTACCTCATGATTCAATAGGATCTATGACTAAAATGGAAGAATGTTTTGTTGAACAATACGGTAACACAGAGGAAAATAGTGTTTCTTATGCTATATCCTATGTTTAAGAATCTATGTCACATTCAGATGGTGATAAAGAGGATCTTGAGGAGGAACTTATCAAAAAACTATTGGCCATCCGAAAGCAAAGGAAAAAAGAAGAGGCCAATAGGCAAGCTCAAATCAGAATTGACCAATTAAAATTGGAATTGCTGAACCAAATAGAAATAAATGATGATGAATCTACTGATATTGAATCTAAAATTTCTGAACATGCTAAATATGAATCTATTCATACTGATGAGACTGAATTTGGTGATATTGAATCCAACTATTATGAAGGTGATGCTGGGTTTACTTTGGCTGAAAATGATGATTATGATGTTGATAATGAACTTTATGAGCACCAAAATGATGAAGAGGTAAGTTGTTGTGATAGCTCTTTTGATGACAGTAACATAAATCCTGATATTTCAAACCAAGCCTCTGATATCGAGAATCCTATTTTTATGATTTCACATGAGGTTGCATCTAGTGGTCCTCATATTGAGAATGATGAATAGACAATTATTATACCTGTGACTAAAATGGATGTTATGATTTGTAATCATGAAAGTAGTAATCATTCTCAATGTGAAATAGGAGATGTGTATAATCAGTAAAATGGTACAAATTTGATAAATGAAGTTGTTGATTATGAATGTGTACCAGAGGAGGATGTAAAAGATGACAGTGATTCACTTGATAGTGAAGAAATTTCAGACTTATTGTCTTCTGATTATCTCAGATATTCAGGGCAGCATAGTTTTGAATTCTTACACCCTAGGTACATTGATTTTGACAAGGAATATATACCAGGTGCTCACAGCTGTGACATTAATATTTTTGATTTTCCTTGCACTTCTTTTTCACAAGGTCACAACGGGATTCAATTTGATTCTTTAGATAATGAGGGCATCAGTGTGTATTCAGATTCAAAAGACAAAGAGATTTCAGATATCATTTTGAGCACTGATGGGGATAGTTGTTTAGATTTGAAATCGTTTTCAGATTCTAATTTTTCTAATGAACTATTAAGGGATAGTCCTTCAATTGCTCAAGATTCACATGTTTATGATGAATGTGCTAATGTTTTCCCACCCACTCATCAGCAGGTTCTAGATTTGAATGATGTTGATAATTTGCAGGAAGGTATTTATGAAGATTCTGATATGAATATGGAAGTCAATGATAAGATGCAGTATGGTAATCCTTTTGAGAAAAGGAGCATGGATTATGATATGGGATTACCATGGTTTGATCATGAAGATGTTGGATATTTCTCTTTTGATGTTCTTAATTTATCGCTTCCTGAAGAAATTCAGAACCATTTGCATAAGGTCCATGATGTCTATGATGAGATTAACTTTGATAGTGAACCGATTATTGTTCCTTATATTCTGAAGAATGAGCTAGATCATGTCCTAAGCAGTGAATGTTTTCAGTATTTGCATGAAGTTCGGCATGCTGATTTTTTCTTTAAGGTGCAAACTACTGGTGTGGATGAACCTAATGATGCTTGCCCAAGCAGTCTAATAGAGATTGAGTGTCCCCCCTTTTAGTTGAATGGTGAGTTTGTCAGTTTTGGTTTACATTTGAAAGAGGATAAATGTCACAAATATCAAAGTATATTCTTATCTAACGAAAATGACACATATATGCCACAAATTTTTCATGATGACAATTTTCCTAATGTTTATAGAAGCTCATATGAAGGATATGCAGATTTGATTTCATGTGATGAGATAATACAAAGTGGCAATATTTTTTATCAGACACATGATAGAAAGAGTTTCAGTTTACCTCCGACATATGGAGATGAAAATCAGATGTATGACAGAGGTAAAAGTTGATATCAGTTTTGGGGTTTTGGGCCTCATGTTGATAATGAACATATTGTACAGTTTCATTCCTTTTCAGTTCTGTGTTTGCTTTCAGTTAGAGGTTTCCCCTTTTTTGAAAAGTTTTGAAAGAGAAAATCTGTTGAGAAAGAGAAAAGATAAAATCTGATTTTTAGTTTTGGGGTGGTCTGCTACTCCAGAGATCTGTGGTTCTCGGTAAAAACTTGCATTTAACCATCTTCAGTCAGAGCCACTGTTGGTACTCCTAAATTTGGAACAATTGGGAGTGACCATGTAAAATTTTTAGTTAAGCAAAGTGAATACCTTTGAAAATTGTGTGAGAAGGCTCAGTCAGAATGCTTGTAAAAGATGCCCAGATGATTTACATGAGGTAAAAATTGTGAAGAGGCTTTAATGCCTTCCATTTGACATATGAAGTGGGTCCTAGCTCCTGATTTCCAATTCTGACATGTTTATGGACTAGTCATTCTGAGGGTGTCACCTAATTCTGCATTTTTCTAAATTGTCATTTTGTTGTCCGGAGCCTACTTTGTTTCTGAGTATCTTACACCATGTTGAGTTTCATAAGCATCACTTTGGGAATTTTTAGCATGCATATCATAGAACTTATGTTTTAGATCTCAGCCTATTCTGAATCCATTTGATAGGTTTTCATACTCCCCAAAGTTGGTTGCTCAGAACTATTTGCATCTTTGTTCTGCCTAGAAATCTGAATAGCGCAGTTTGACACATTATAACTTTTGACCAGTTGATTCAATTGGGAAAATTCCTTTTTTACTGTGTTCCAGTGGTCACACACTCCATATTTTCCAGTCTACAGATCTTTATGAAATCAGATGACAAGTTTTCAAGAACCATTCTGATAGTGATTAATTCTGATTTCCTGAGTTTTCAAGTACAGAATTGCTAGGTTGTCCACTTTGAGGTCTTGAAAGTCTGTACCTGGGTGAAAATTTTGGACAATTGAGTTTTCCCATGTATTCCAAACATAGGAGTGCGCCTATTTGAAGATTTATAGACTCCTACCAATCCATTTATCCACTTTTCCAGAGCCTTTTCGTTTCCAATTTATTGAAGTTTCACTTAAAATACTGATTTCAGAATTAAATGGCATACTTTGTGGTTTCCCTATTTGCACCCGGTTCGAGGTCAAACATAATTGAAGGTCGATCTGCATTGTAGACCTAGGAATGAACTCATCTAAAGATTCTCAAACTTTGAGCAATCCGGTAGATTACTTTTCTTTGCCGATTCTGAACCCGATTTCTACATATTTATTGTGTTTTGGTTCAGAAAGTGTTAAGATGTTAACATTTGCAGATTGGTATCAGTTCAGAAGTTGGTTTTCAGAAAAAGAAAACCGAGGATTCATGTTCTATATATGACATTCAATCAGGCTCCAGAGGTTGAATTTTTCAAAGATCTTTTGGATGACCTTATGAATTCAGTTTCAAGGGCAATTTATTCGTTTGTAGTGCGGAAAAGAAAGTTAAGTTTCCAGAATGACCATTTTGCAAGGGTGATAACTTTCAATCTGAAAGTTGTTTCCAGGATCCGATTGTGGGACTATCTTTATTGCATATGAGTGTACCTTTTGACCTAATGGTAAGACTTTAGTGCATGATTCATTGATTTTTGCAATAGTATATCCGGATGAAATTTATGGTAATTCAGCATTTGCACTTATGTAGTTTTCTGAAAGGCTAAGTTTGCACTGTTGTATCTTGTTCCTGAAGATGAATGTAGCAAGCCCTTTCTGCATGTGTGTTCAATGGTAATTAATGAATCATCTTTCCAAGTGATGAGGTCAGATTGCTTATTTCAGTCAGTTTTCGAGACCAGTTCCAGAAGCCAGTTATCATTAGAAGGTATGATCAAAATTAAAAGATGTTACTTTTTCTATCGTCAAAGCAGTGTATTTAAAAAATGGACCTGGCAAGGAGAATAAAGAGCTCAACACCTAAGACAAAATAGAGGTGCTCACGCTTATCAATGAAGAAAAAATTTGAGATGTGCAAAACAAAGATAGATACAGTCATTTTAAGGTATTCTTTTGACAATACATCTGCCTGGTGGTTATGCAATATGTTATAGTATATTATAAATGAGGAATCCGGCAATCAGTTGGGAACTCCATGCATTGGCCATAGGTAAAGGCCCACCACTAGAAAGAGAGGAGATGGTTGCACAATGTGTCACAAATTTGGGGAAATCGGCCAATGCATAAGTTAAGATTTTGAAATCATATAAATCAAAATGAAAATGGCCAGCATAATCTATTATATGTTGCACTATTTATCAATACAATTGAAACATTTAAAAGAAAATGCTTTTAATACTTGAAAGACTCCCACAAGGTATCCATTAAATGCATAAACAAAAGGGGGATATGGCCAATATATGTAACAATTTCAAAATTAATTGGAAGCCTACTTGATTGATCAAGCACACCATTTGGTGGTTGAGCCCACACTAAAATGGAAACATTGACAGGCTGCGTAGCATTATGAAGAGGTGGCTGTGCATTACCCAGTAAATAGGAAGTACAACAATAAAAGTAGGATGTTGAAGCTAATGTTGAGTAAAAATCAAAAAACATTAAAATGAATGCAAGTATTGGAGAGCATGCATGTAGAAGTCCACGCTGAAGTTAGACAGAGGCTGTGTAACATTTGAATGGGAATTTCCTATGCCAAACACCAAATGCAATCCAAGATTATTCCAAGACTGTGATATGCTTGTGAATGGTGTTGGCGCTGGAAAAGGAGGATTGGACTTTCAAATATAGCAAATGAATTTGCTGGTTTAGAAAGTGCCATGCTGAATGGGAGCATCTCAGCTAAAAAGGGAAGGAAGCTAGCTACAGACATTTCTGATGTTATGTTTCCAGCGCAGAGCAAGTTTTGATGAAGTTTTTAAACATTATAAATTGCAAACAAACTGCCAGTTCTTGCGTTAGTTTTTCAGGATTCTGGAAACATTAAATCATTAAATCCAATGCCTTACTTCTGCGCAAGGCATTCTGGGAGGATTTGAAGTGTTCAAATGAGGATTGTAATTTCATTTTGTACTAAAATCCTCTGCATCCATAGTCTACGCTGCCAAAGGAGGGGTGACCAAAAACATTAAATGTATAGTGTGCTACAAAGGGAAGTCTGTGCTGACATGGAGTATTTTGTGCAGAATGTTTATGTTTTAAGAAGCATTCAAACAATGCGCATCATTTTGAGGATAGCCCGTGCCCAGCTTGGAAAGGAAGAGGAGTGTTTGTTGAAAGCATTTAAATCAGAAAATACATTGGGGTTTTGAAATATGCGCAACATGTCAGGAGGGGAATATGTGATGGTTTTGATTCTATTAAAACCTCTGCTTAATGGTAGATTTTAAAAAACAGACATTGCAAACAACTACCAGCAGACTGCGATGGAAAATGGAGGAAGTCTTTGAAATCCTGAGATTAATCTGCAGATATCACTCCATAGCAGGGGGCACCTTGACACATGGGAGATGTTGGTGCTGATTATTTGCAATATGACAGCTCCATTGATGAGCAACACTCAGAAAAACCCAGAGAAATGAGAAACAAAGTATTTCCAATATCCCACATTTGCTATGTGATGGTCATTTTTGGTATTTATATGCCAAAACGCATACTTCATAGGTAAGTATGAGAGCCCAGAGGCTCTTGGCGAGCTCCTAGGGGCTAGAGGTTGACTTTCAAGGGTTATACATAGTGTTTTGAGGCAAATTTCAAAAATCACTTTAGGACCATGAGATCCATTATCCCACATTCATCCGGGGAAGGAATTTTGAAGTCTTTATATGGAAAAACAGTGACATGGTAATTTGAAGAAAGAGGAAGAGGCTATCCACGTGTGCCCAGTCATTCAACTACCTCAGTTTCTGTGCCCAAAAATGAAGGAGAACAAATTTTGATGAAAATGGACACTTGGCACTTGGTCGCCCAGTCGCAAGAAGGACCCAGTCGCTCAATTGGGAGAAGGTTTGCAGATAACCGCTAACATTCAGAGACTTGGCGACTGACCGCTAGCAGTTAGTCACGCAGTTGGGAGATGCCAGAGTTAACCGCTGAGACTTGGCGACTAACCGCTAGCGGTTAGTCGTGAAGTAGCCAGAAGGAAATGATGACTGTCACAACATAGAGATAGCTACTGGTCGCGTGGTCGCCAGATGAGAACAAGCTGCCGAATGTCAGTCACGAGGTTGCCCAGGGTTGACGGATGAGGTAAAATTTGCTCGCGACTGTGAGACTGAGGTTGTCGCATGGTTGCCAGATGTGACTGATGTTAAAGATGAGTTATGACCAGTTTTTTACAGTGAATAAGAGGGTGCCACATGTCAAAATTTGGTGACTTCTGGGCTAAATAGGTAGGAAATAAAGATTTCAAAATGTTTTAAAGGATATGCAGATTTTTAAAAGGTAAAATGCATACAAAGCAAAGGTATTTTATTTAAAATTTTATGAAATATGCATTCCTGGAGTTTTTTATAAACACAAGGGATAATCAGTTTTTTTAAGAGATTGGGGATAAAATTAGATATTTTCTCAGGCAGATGGAGTCAGTTATTGAAGATATATCAGATATTTTGAAAAGAAAGGAATGATTGCAAATCATATTTGAGAGAAGGACAGGTGTTTGCTAGATAGAGTTTTAGGGTTTCTTCTCTTATATATCTTTTCTTCTTTTCTCAGTTGTAAGGGTTCCTCTCCTCTGCTCTATTTTGGGGTTTTTTCCATGTAGGAGTTCAGAACAGGTCCCAATGATGTTGAATATATTGGTGTGATGTAAATTTCTCTTCTTGTCTAAATATTTTAAGCTTCTTGTCTGGATATGTTGTAACAGAATTTGTTAATGAAATACAGTGTATTTTCTCCTCTTTCATATTTTCTTGTCTCTTTATACTCTGTTTGTGCTCTAGTATGGTTTGTTTGTAAGGCATTCAAAACATACCTGCTATAAGATAGTGTGTCTAATTGCCTGTCAGTTCCTTTCAAGGAGAGGACTAAGTTTCATAAGCAATTTCAGAGAGCAAAGCATTTTGTAAGGATTTGATGCAGTGGTATGAATTTGAGAGGATAGTTTGTAAGGCATTCTATCTCAATTGCATGTAGTTTGCAAGGCACTCTACAGTATCTTCATTAATTTATCTTTGTTGTTTCATGTTTTCATTAACTCTTTGCCCAAGGATAGGCACTGGTTAGGGTTTATTATTTAATTTGTATTCAATTATCAAGCATAAAATAAACATTCAAGTACATCTTTGTCACTAAATGCATACCTATTGAAAAGGGATTGTGTTAAAGTAATACAGTTCATATTGTTGATTCCTTAGAGAGAGAATCAAAAGGTTAGCCTTCCTTGAGTTTAAACTCAGAAAAAGAAGAAGGATAAGCATCGTTATGCCATTGTTATTTGTTATTACAGTCATAATATTCCTTGTCAAGCTCTGTTTCAGAATTGTTTCCAGTCATCTGAAGAGTGGTATCTTGTTGATATAATCAAAAATATAATGACATAACAGTGAAGACCCAATCCACCATTTGAAGTTTACTTGAAACATAGTAAACTATCTAGGTAATACCTGCCTGAGTATGTGGAGCTCAAAAATGAAGAAGGATATTATCCAATCCTTAGCAATTAGCCTTTCTCTTGCCAAGAGGGAGTTTTCATTCAAGTATAATCAGTATACTATCATTTTAAGGTTGTGATGCAAGAAAAAGTGCTAACACAATCCATACAACAACTCATTAACACAATGCAACTTCACTGTTATTAAAAACTAGAACACAGAGCTTTCATTCACTTCAAAAATATCCATTCTCCACACCATGCCTTGGGAAATGGGATCTATTTTGCCTTAACATGCCCTCCCCATGATTCTAGGCCGTTATGGAAACTACCCATCATGTTTCCTCGAAAGGAATCCATTTTTTCCATTTGTTGTCGTACAACATAAAAAGTTGTTAAAATGTTGTCAAGCAACTTTATGACAACTTTTACAAATTTTTGCATAGCTATAGCTAAGGGTCTTTATTCAACCTAGAATGGTGTAGAATGAATATAGGAACCATTTTCGGCACTATCCTACCATTTCTTAAGCCTTAAAGGCTTCTAGGAATATTTAAACCCATTTTCCCACCTTATGTCTAATCTAGCTCTTAATAACTAGAAAGCAATAAACATCTAGGTTGGATTGAACCTAGTCTAATCCACCTAGAAACACACTTTGCAAGACATTATAAGGTCAAATTAAAAACCTACTGACTTGGCTAGGGTTAGTACAAGCCAAAATTGTAATAAGATTTAGGGATTTTCCTAGGTGCTCCTGCACCAGAGACACACTTAAGGATGTATTTATCATAGTTGATTATAGTTGTGGCACAATGGTTGTTACTTCATCTTTGTCTTTTGAGTTTGTTCACATTTAATTTCTATTGGTTCCTTTATTTTGTCTTCTCTTATGATTGGGCATGTTCCTAGTTGGTTTGTGATATCGTCTTCCATGGACTTGGAGAGAGAAGGGTATCTCTTAAAGAGATCATCATTTTATATTTGGATTCCACTTCCTAATTATAAACCATAATGGGAAGCATTATTGCAACTATACTTGGTATATCTTCTTCTTAAGGAGATAAATATTATTTGTAAGCATTATATTATGTTTTATCTTCAAGCATTAAGAATTTATATAGGATATTATTCATTATAGGTGAGCTATGTTTCCTCCTTTCTTTCTTCCTATTGGATGATATTCAATTGTATATGCATGATGTATGTAGACCTTGGTGATTTTGATTTAGTCCTTCATCCATGTATCTTGATTCTTTATCTATTTTTAAGAAGATTTTTCTCCCATGTGGTTTTCTTTATTTCTCTTCTTTGTGTGAGAATATTTTCCATGCATTTTCTCCATACGCGTGTACATAAAATGGTGTAGTTGTCAGGGCCAATCTTGCATCTTGATTTCATACTACATAATAATATTTTCCCTAAGTTGCACTTAAGGGGGGATGTTGGAGAAAATATAATTTATTCACAAGAGTAAGTTCAACTTAGGCTTATTACAAGGAGGTTAGGTAAAATTTATTAATATTTTAATGTTTACTTGCATTAATATTTGTGACGTTAGTTGGCAGGTAGTTGTATTTTCCCTTGAAACTCATTGGTGCTTGAATCCTCACTCTTACTTGTATAAGAAGATATATTACACATTGATAATAACCTCAATATAATCATCTTTTTTTTTTGTGAAATATCATATTCTCCCCCATAAATGTTTATAGCT
>MU228031.1:112856-123177 GCA_018584345.1 Thuja plicata
CTAAAATCTGCCTGAGTTAGTCCTGCCTAGGATTAACTTGGTTTTTCCTCTTCCGTTCTCAGGTTAAGAACGCACCCAGTTAGTTTAGGAAATAAACAAATTCATTGCATATCATTCTATAAGGGAGTTGTACCTTTTAATTTAGAGGAAATCTATCAACCCCATGATAGATTATCCAACTGTTGGCATCTAATTGTTCTTTCAGATTTGGGCATTTTGGGAGTTTATTCAAAAAGAACAATCTGTTTACCAACACATAGTTAGTTGGTAATTTAATTAATTTTCAGAGGGTAAATTGATTTCCTTCTAGAGGTAATTTAATGTTTTTTTTGTTTAAAGGATGATTTAAATTTTGTTAGGGGATTATGAATTAGATTTGATATTTGTAAGTTAGGAAAGTAGATTAGATTATGATTATTAGATTTCTATTAATAGTTTAATTGATATAGTGAAATTGTTATTAGATTTTAAGGAGTAAATGTTTCGTGTATGTCTATTTAAAAAGGGGATAGAATTTAATTAGTGGATATTTTAATATATATGCTAAGTGGGTTCAAGGGTAGTCAAGAAAGGTTATACATATTAATTTTTGAGATTAAGTTAGTTCCCTTTTATTAGTTAACCAATGTGTGTGTGTGAAATAGTTATATCGGGGTTGTTTATAGATGTTAGTAGTTAATGTCAAAAGAGAATTAGTATTAGTTTTAAATGGATTAGTTGTAATCAAAGTTAAGAAATCGAAGTGAATACTAGGTCAACCTAATTCAACATATGATCCTATCAACTAGATTACCATCACGATATTGCACATGGATAAATATTAAACCATAGTTAATTCAACCTGACCCAAGAGTTCATGTAACCTGTACAACAAGTTGATGCTCCAATTTTGCATCCATATGTGGCATAACCCTAATTCAATCTATGAATATACCTTGCAACTCAAAGATTGACTTCAAGATGCTAGCACCTTTCCTCAAACATATCCATTGTTAGTTGTATGTAATTGTGTTTTTTTTAAAAAAAATTGTCTGTGTGTTTTTTCCTAGTTTTAGGCATGACATTTTGGTATCAGAGCCATGTTTCGACACTAGGAACCTAACCCATTATGTTTCAACTCATTCAAAACTTAAATTTTTATGTAGGATGCATGTCGTCACCAGAGCTAACTGATGAGGTAGAGGTCGTAGAGCTCCCCATGGTGGGACAGGATAGGAGGATCCACCACCTCCACCACCACCACCACCTCCACCACCTCAGAGCCCTAACCAAGATATTTTGGATGTTCTCCAAATTCTGATTGGGGTAATTCAGCAGAGACTACCACCCATAGTTCAGCAACAGATTCCTGAAGGGGAAGCACATATTTCAGAAAATGATAGAGTAGTTAGCAGAGAGAGAAGTAGGAGTCCCCCACCCAAGTCTGTTGAGGGTCATGATGATCAGGAGGGTGATTCATTTCATCGAGTTGTAATACCATGCAAGCACGAGATATATGCTAGAGAGAGACCCTCTAGAGATGTTGGAGATGAGATCCAAGAGTTATTACGACTCCAGCCACCCTTGTTTTTGGGATCCACTAACAGATCAGTAGTAGAGGCCCGGTTACAGAGTTTACAGCGATGTTTTGGGTTGTGCCCTTATGGGAGTAATCTAAAGGCATGACTTGCAGTTCATCTCCTACGAGAGAAGGCTTCCACTTGGTGGGAGCAGGAGGTGTCCATAGGTGGGGTGAGTATTGACACACTCACTTGGGAGAATTTTGTGGCCCGTTTTCGAGAGAGGTATCTCTCCAAGCATTTTAGACAGAGACAAATAGAGGAGTTCCATGATCTCCAGTAGAGAGGCCTCATAGTAGCCCAGTATGAGAGTTGGTTTCTCAAGCTCTTTCCTTATGTTGATTACATAAAGGACAAGAAACTTTGTATCCACTGTTTCATTAAGGGACTTAATATGTCTCTTTAGGGCATAGTACGCCTAGCTTTTCCTACTACATTCAGAGAGATAGTTGAGACGACACTTGTAGCCAAGGATATATGTACTAAACAGGAGTCTCGAGATCGGTCTCAGCACTGAAACCCCTCTTCTCAGCAGTCAGGATAGTAGAGACCCCCTTGGAAAGGGAAACAGAATCACTCAGCAAGATCCTTTAACGGTCAACAGTCTCAGCAGTAGAGATCTCAGCAAGATTCTAGACAGAGGCATTCACAATGTTATCAAGGCTCTAAGCCCAAATAATGGCAGTCTCAGGGTCCTAGACAGGATCAGAGGACACAGACTCCTCAAGCATAGCCAGCTAGGACTCAGCAATCCTCTAGGGGTGGATATAGTGGTGCTAGTAGGACCGAAGGGACACAGCAACCTAGGACATAGGGAGTATAGATTAAGACTCGAGGGCCATGTTACACTTGTGGTGGTATGGTTCATATAGCAAGAGAGTGCCCATAGGGACAATCAACCAATTGTCAGAGAGGGGCTACCTCAGAGCCTACAGTTGGAGATATGGATAGATCCCATATAGTTTTTGCAGCGGTTGATAACTGCCAAGCCGAGCACCAAGCCACGGTCATAGAGGCCACAGGTATGATTCAAGGTATCAGTGTTTCTATCTTATTTTATTTAGGAGCCACAAACTCCTTTATATCTCCCTATGTAGTGGAGTGTTGCAGGCTAGTGGCAGTTAGACAGGATGTCAGTTGGGAGGTTGAGTTAGCTTCAGGCGCTAGAGTGTCTGTTAGTTCCTTAGTTCACAGTTGTCAGATTCAGATTGGAGACTTAATCACGATGACTGATCTCTGCATTACCCCTCTAGGTTCTTATGATGTAGTCCTTGGCATGGATTGGCTATATGCCCATAGCGCCAAGATGGATTATTGTCAGAAGAGGGTTGAGTGTGTTGATGATCATGGTACTTCTATGGTGATATTTGGGGTACAAAGACCTGTATCCCTTCACATGATTTCCGCTATGCAGGTTAGGTGGTGCATGCGGAAGGGATGTCAGTTATTTGACATCACCATTAGTGATAGAGAGGAGGATTTAGAGGGGGAGCCTTCGCTCAAGGATTATCCTATTCTTTAGGAGTTTGTAGATGTATTTCCTACTGAGCTACCTGGTATGCCTCCACCTAGGGCAGTTGATTTTAACATAGATCTTGTACTAGGAGACGAGCCTGTATCTAGAACACCTTACAGGATGACCACACATGAGCTCAATGAGCTCAAGATTTAGTTAGAAGAGCTCTTGGAGAAAGTGCACATCCAACCTAGTGTATTACCTTGGGGTGCACCAGTGATTTTTGTGAAGAAGAAGGATGGATCACTTAGATTGTGCATTGATTATCGGTAGTTGAATAAAGTAACAATTAAGAACCAATACCCACTCCCTAGGATCGATAATTTGTTTGATCAGTTGCAGGGTGCCCAAGTGTTCTCGAAGATAGATCTAAAGTTGGGGTACCATTAGTTATGGATTATGGAAAGTGATATCCACAAGACTACCTTTCGCATGAGGTATGGTCACTATGAGTTCATAGTAGTGCCATTTAGCCTCATGAATGCTCCAGCTGTGTTCATGAGCCTCATGAATAGAGTATTTTGTACATTCTTGGATAAATTTGTGGTAGTGTTCCTTGATGACATTCTGATATATTCTTGTAATGAGGAGGATCATGAGGAGGATCTGAGACAGGTTCTGCAACATTTGAGAGAGATTCAGTTATATGGTAGCTTGTCAAAGTGTGCCTTCTTTAGACCTGAGGTGCATTATCTTGGTCATGTTATATCCGGTGATGGGATCTTTATAGACCCATCGAAGATTAGAGCCATTATGGATTGGCTAGCACCCACCAATGTCACTAAGGTCAGAAGTTTTATGGGCTTAGCAGGATATTACAGATGTTTCGTGACAGGATTTTCTAGAGTAGCTCATCCCATCACCTCCCTTCAGAGAAAGGGAAAGAAGTATGAATGGACAGAGAATTATGAGAGAGCTTTCCAGGAGCTCAAGAGAGCCCTCACTAGTGCACCAATTTTAGCAGTGCCAGATCCTTCGACAAATTTTGTTGTAGGTATGGATGCTTCATTGGATGGTATTGGAGCTGTCCTTATGTAGGAGGGTCATCCTATAGCTTTTGAGTCTTGGAAGCTAAAGACTCATTAGCTTAATTATCCCACTCATGACCTAGAACTCACAGTGGTATTTCATGCCTTAGTGAGATGGCGAAACTTCCTTCTAGGTCACCAATTTGAGCTTCATTCAGATCACCAAAGCCTACAGTATATCTTTACACAGCCCAATCTTAATGTTAGGCAAAGGAGATGGATGGATTTTTTGTGTGAGTATGATTTTGATGTTCTTTACATCAAGGGGAAGGAGAATGTAGTTGTAGATGCCTTGAGTAGGAGGTAGCATGAGCTCTCATCTATGACTTCTAGTACATATTTGAGGGAGTGCATTTTGCATCACTTGCCAGAGGATGGATTATATGTGGAGGTTTGTCAGTTTATCCATTCTCAGAGACCACTTAAGGGGAGATTTGTAGAGTATTCTTTAGATTCTGATGGACTTCTACGTCATAGGGGACACATTTATGTACCTTCTACGGGTGACTTGTGATAGTTTATTGTACTTGAGGCTCATAGAACACCTTATGCAGCTCATTTGGGATTTAAGAAGTTGCATGCTAATCTAAGACAGTTGTATCATTGGCCAGGCATGAGGTTGCAGATTGCCGGCATAGTTTCTAGATGTCTAGAGTGCCAGAGAGTGAAGGTAGAGCACAGTCATCCAGGTGGGCTCCTGCAGCCACATGAGATTGTTGAGTGGAAGTGGGATACTATATCTATGGACTTCATTGTTGGTCTCCCTATGTCTTCTCACCACCATGATGTCATCTTGGTGACAGTCGACACATTGACCAAAGTTGCCCACTTCTCACCCATGCATACTACATTCACAGCATGAGACATAGCTTAGGTCTTTTTGTGGGATATTGTCAGACTTCATGGCATTCCTCATAAGATAATCTCTGATAGAGACTCCTTGTTCACATCAATGTTTTGGACAGAGTTACAAGCAGCATTGGGAACTAGACTAAATTTTAGTACGGCATATCACCCTTAGACAAATGGATAAATAGAGAGGGTTAACCAGGCGTTAGAGGTTATTTTATGTATGTATGTGATGGACCATTAGGTCAAGTGTGAGGAATACCTACATCTAGTTGATTTTGGCTATAATAATGGGCATCATTCTTCTATAGGTATACCACCATATTAGGCCTTGTACGATAGACCATGCAGGACACCACTGATTTGGGAAAGGATTGAGGATAGAGTATCTATTGGACCCCAGTTGGTCAAGGATATGGAGCAGTAGGTAGTCTTCATTAGATAGCATCTTAGAGAGGCTCAAGATCGACAGAAGAAGTATGCAGATGCAAAGCAGGTTGATTGTGAGTATATGGTTGGAGATAGGGTCTTCTTGAGAGTGTGCCCACATAAGAGTCCAATCTATTTTGGAAAGGGCTCTAAGTTAGTGCCTTGATTTGTTGGACCTTTTGAGATATTAGAGAGGTTAGGACTAGTTGCCTACCATCTAGCCTTGCCATCCAACCTGTCACGCATCCACGATGTGTTTCATGTATTTGTGTTACGAAAATATGTTTATGATGAGTCTCATGTGATAGATTGGGATGCCTTGCAGGTGGAGTCGGACGGACAGTTGGCACTAGAGCCCATTCGTATTATAGCCCGATGGACCCTTGCACTTCAAGGCCAAGAGCTGGACTAGGTTAGGGTCCAGTGGGATTGTTATGATGAGGTCATGGCTTCATGGGAGGATACAGCACAGATGAGATCTTAGTACCCTTATCTTTTTGATGAACTATAGGAGGAAGTTCATGCCTAGTGGGGGAGGATGTGAAGCCTCACCTTGACCCATCATAGCATTACTACTCGATCACACTTTGATACCTTATGTTTTGATACATTAATACACTTTTTGATTATCCTGACAGAGACTCGAGATATTATGTTATGATGATGATTATATTGTATGGATTACATTTTTATATGGATTAGACCTAGAACATGTGGTTGATTTTGATTATATATGTTTAGATAAATGAATTGATGAGAAGATTGAATCATGATTACACTTGATTATTTCATGGATGTTATGTCATGATGATTATGGAATTATTATGTTTTAAACATTTATGTATGAAAATTGCAATTAGGAATTTAATTATGTTATTGATTAATGTTGCTAATTATGAATTGAAAATGTATATTGCATGTAATTTTATTATCTTGGACTACTGATGCTCGAGTTTAGTGTGCAGAAAAGAGAACCATGGAATTATTCAGAGAATCGGGGATAAACACATGTGAATTGAGTAAGCCAAGGTTCAATCCAATAAGGCGTTGAAACATTGTTGTGATGTGATCTTTTTTGTAAACATAATCTGAATGTATGTTAATAGTTTAAATTCGTGTTGTTGTTTGGACATGTCATTGTGAATGTGATGTGTATTTTTTTGGTGTCACTTGACACTTGTATCATCCATGTGGATGGTGATGTGTCAAATTAGGGCTTGGGCAAGAATCACCAAACCTTTTAGGATGTTATATTAATCTCACTTGCATATAGATGTCTTGTAGGGATCACATCAAGTTGGAACTCGGATTTGAACTTTAGGGGTACTTTGGAGGAGTCAAAAGTGACCCTAAAGTGTATTTTTGGCCACAATTAGTTAACCCTAAGGGGGTAACATGGGTTAGGGCTAGTTTTTACCTATGGGGAAAACCAAGATCACCATTATGGCTCTCTAAAATGCCTACTTTTCAAAAGTGGCGAAAATTGAGATGACCACATGCATCTAACTTGTCCCACACTCCTTACTAAAATCACAATTAAGAAGGGAGACAAGAGGTAAGACCAAAGGACTAGAGGTCATGTCTCATTAATTTCTAGGTCTTGAGTACACTTCTAGAGGTGTTTTTAGAGGGTTTGGAAAAACTTAGTGTGTGTTCACCCACTATCTAATTTTAGAGACAATTAGGGTTGGAAGAAGGAGAAGGGAAAGGATAAGGGCTTCTTCTCGACTAGATTCTTGCCATTTTTCTTGGACCAAGGTTTGGTGGATTCTTGCTATGGAGAAATACTCTTGCATTTAGATTTGTATGTTATTGGTTTATGAATATGTAAATCTTGTATGGTGTTCATATATGTAAATCTGGTATAGTATTGTTGTATGTAGAATTTGTTGTTATGTGTTGGGTTGGGAATGCACTTGGATTTTATTTCATTTCTTATTCTTTTGGATTGGGAGTATTTTTCATGGGAGTTTAAGGCATTATTAGCCCTTTGGGAAGGGAAGAAGTGGCCTTGGGTGAAGGGGTTAGTTGGGCTCTCCATTGTAGTGAGAGTCTTTTCTCTTGGAGAAGAGGGATAATTTCATGGAGTATGGGCTCCATGAATCCATGTTGTAAATATTGCTTTTTTGAAATAGAAATGACCAAATGTGTATATGGAAGGAATGTCAATGTAGCCTTGGAAAGGCATGGAAGGACTCTTGTTGAGAAATTTGAAAATACAATGTCATTCTCCTCCTTGGAAAAGCCCACCTTCACCCTACTTCAATGGGTTTGGAAAACTCATTTGTGAAGCCTTGGTTGGGAGTTAAATTGTTGTGTTGTGCATATATGTTAGTTGTGAGAATTGGGATGTGTTATCTTGTTTAGCCTTGGTTCTCCAAGCTCGGGGGTGGTCTCCTTGAGACCTTGGTTGGGAGGTGAGCTTCCCATGGTTCTCCTCATGTAAATTACAGATTTTGAAGTCAAGAAGATTGTGGAAAATCTTGGGAGAAATCTCCATTTTTGGTGTAGTTATGTGAGAGAAACTTTAGTGTTGTATGATTACTCCTTTGTATTGAAATTCATTTCTTGTGGAGTGATGAAATGTCCATATTTGAAATATTTATGAAGAAAATGTGTAGATCTCTCATTCATTATGTAATAGATTCATTAAAGGATGTAAAGCAATGTAATGGTCTTTCATAGTATATATAATCTTGTGGAATTATGTTCTTGTAATCCTTATAATGTAATTGATTACAAGTTTTCAAGTTTTAAAAAAAAAAAAAACACTTTATTCTTCTTTGGAAATCTACATTTAATTTCAATAGGTTTAATACTTGTTTTAAAATCTCTATTACAACTTCCATTTTTGAGAAGATAAGATAAACATGAAACAATAGTAAATCAACAAGTTAGTTATAAAAGTAAAAAGAAAATCAACTAATATCAATGTCCAAGTATAGTTCATTTAGTATATTGTTCTAATAGAATAAATCAAATTCATACATTTAACCCCAATAATGTAACCATGAAATCAATATGAAAGAGCTAAAACCAAATTAGACCCATGACATTTTCCAGATTATAGAGCAAAAAATGCTTTCTGGAATTTGTATGGGAAGGGAAATAATTCTCCCTACCACACAGAATATTCCCTTCCCAAGATGCCCTTCATAATTAAAATTAGCATCCTAATCCCCTAACATAACCTTGTAGTTAATACTAAATACTAAATTAATTTTACCTTACCTTTATGCCCATCCCCGTGGGCCCCACACACTTAAGTTATAAGTATTGAAAGGAAACTTTAAAAAAATAAAAAAAAATAAAAAAAAAAATGAAATAAACCTAAACTTCCACTCACCATGCAAATTTTTAGGAGACTGACATGGTTTAAATACTTGTCCCTAAGACAAGTCTCCTCCCCACCCCATGTGTACTTGGGTTGTCATATGCTTGGGGTTTGTACCACCCCATACCCCTATCATGCAAAATCCTTCCTTCCTTTGTTGACTTTTTCAATTTAAACTACACTTTGCAAAAGGAGATCCTAATGTGGTCCCCACCTTTCCTTAAATCATGTGCTGCCTTTTCAAAAGGCTTTCCTTCTTAAATTTTGAATTGCCTTGTTTTCAATGATGACATTATTTTGCCATTAGTACACTTAGTGAAAAACATTTACAGAGATGATTGGCAGACTAAAGCATTACTGCAAGACTACAAGCATCGCCGGCAGATTACAAGCATTATCGGTGAACAACAAGCATACCCAACAGAACACAAGAGGTCATGAAAAATGCTAAGTATAGAATCGACAAGCATCACCAGTGACACAGTTTTGAGAACTAACCCGACAGGAATAGAAAAGGCATACCCAGCGACAAGTTCAAGAAAGGAACATCGACGACCAAGAAAATCGACCGTCATAACCGACAGTTAGTTAAAGAACCCGCAAATTGTGGATCTGATTTTTACATGACGGATAAAGCAATGTAATTCTATTTATAGAGTTTTAATTTGTTTTAAATCATAACTTGAGGGTCAAGCAAGCTTTATGTAAATTTTTTAATGCATCCTAACGGATCTAAAACATATCTAACTAAAGATCAAGGTCAAGTTGTAAACCTTGGATCTAGAGTTAACTTACAAACGCATGAATCAAGAATTGAGCCTAAGTTCATATAAATAGATGTTCAAACTCAATTGTGAGTACATGAATTCATTGTTGTTGATAGCCACAAAGAGCATCTAAGTAGAAAAAGGCAGAATTCATGCAAAGGTCAGAAACAGAATACATCAGTTATCAAGAACACACAGAGGCTACCGACAAGCAGATAAAGGTATTATTCAATCATGGAAGGATGATTACTAATATGTATGAAGCTTTATAGGATCTGTTGTCAGCAATTGAAGATTGAATATATCATCAGATCAAAAACTTATGTAGTTGCATTCTAACAAGTGCATCACATCTAAAATCCTTTTGTAGAAGGTGGACTTAATAGTTCTTTACAAATCTCTTAATAGAGTGCACACTTAATAGGGTTTCTAAAACTTCAAATGAAGTAGATCTTAACAGATCTCTACTGTAATACTCCTAACAGGGTAGGTCATTAGAAGTGACCAATTGTAAGCCTTAACCAAGCCTTTCTTATCTACAGATAGTGAAGTCTTGTGGGTAACAATACCCACCGCAGTTTTTACTTCCTAACAGGAGTTTTCTGCGATATCATATATTGTGTTATGTGTTATCTATTTTCATGAATGTTCTTGTTATAATTACATACTAAAGAATTTATGATATGATTGCATATACATAAAGAAAGATGAGCAGTTAGATAAGATAATTTACAAACTGATGATTAAGGGTTAATGGGCTAACCAAGAAAAGTTTTAGAGGTATTGATTCACCCCTCCCCTCTCAGTACATCATCTCAATATAATTCCAACAATTGGTA